>JBBPMH010000739.1:0-17348 GCA_038090235.1 Pulveroboletus ravenelii
GAATTGTATCCAGAGGTTAGGGTTGCACAGGATATGACAGTATCCCCCCTCTAGGCCTGAACCCCTGAAGGCCATTAGTGAGGAACAATGTGGAGTGGGGTGTGGTGTGGAAACCATTTAGCACAATATGGAGTTTGGATGGAGTTTGAAATGTTTATATAAGGATGGGTGTGGTGATTCACTTTTTCTCTCCATCATACCATTACCACTATGTCAGACATCTGCCTTCACATCCACACCTGGCCCAATGAGCATGACAATGATGATGACACTATGCTCATAGTGAAATTTGTGGAGTGATGCCAATACACACAAGAGAAGAGGGTGGTGGAGAAGCAGAGAAAAAAGGAGGCTAAGGCTGAAGAGCATGTTGGAATATGCAAGCATGTGCATAGCTGCAGTCAGACCTAATACGTTCATTGAACATGTTATCATTCTTATCAGAGATGCCTTTGTGACAGCACTATGATAGATTTTCCCTTTATCTCTTTGTCTCTTTTGTTTTCCCTTTTGCCTTTATGCCACCTCCTTTGTACGATAGATGGCATGATCAGTATATTTAGCTTGCTGTGTAGATAGCCACCTCAGTCTGTTTGTCCTGTGCAATGACTGAGGTGAGTATTACTATGATACGATTACTTTCTCTGTACTTACGATCTACCTAGCATATCTACTCGTAGGTAATCTATATAGTCCGTTTGTCCCACACAATGACTGAGCATATCTACTTGCAGCTGTTCCATTCTTGTGCCACTTCTCATAACCTTATAGAGTGGTGCAAGGTGGTGAAGGAGGCAGTAAAGTAGAGAGTGGAGGAGGTAAAATGCCAAGAGGAGGAGGCAAGGTGCTAGGAGAAGGAGGAGGAGGAGGCATGCAAACAGATGAGTGGTCATCATCTAGTGACAACATGACTAACCTTTGGCAGGTCTAGGAAGTCCAGAGCACACAGGACTCCAGAAAGGGGAAGAAGTGTATGTGCTTGAAGTATATGGGGCATGGCCTCGAATGCATGCCTGGGCTAGGCAAATCAACCTCCTGCATGAAGTGTCAGGTGGCTCAGGCCTGGTGTGAACAGGCTGGAGAGGAGAAAATAGAGAGGTGGTGAAAATGGTGGGACAGTGAGGTGGAGGTGCCACAGAAGAAGAAGATGTGAATAGAGGTCGCAGAGTTGAAGGAGCTGGAGGGGAGCACAGGCACAGAAGTTGCATAAGAGAAGTTGGAGGTTGGGAAGCTTCTGCAAAGTGTGGTTCAATGCCTTGACCAGCAGAATTATTTGCTGGAGAGGTTAGTTGAACTGAAAGTGCAGGAGGTATACAGAGAAGAGTTGGAAGTTGAGTTGGAAGTCAACTTGAAGAATGAAGTGGAGGTGTGGGAGGAGTTGGCAGAGTTAGCAGTAGAGGAAGTGGAGAATGGAGATGGGGTGAGTAGTGACAGGGAAATGTAGAGTAGAATTTGTTGCAATGGACTTGATGTGCAATCATGTGGTGTAAGGTCTAGGTTTGTCCAGATACCAGAGATGAAACTCCATCAGTACCTCCATAACTAGACCAACATACCAAGTACAACACTTGGCAATTTTTTCTTCATCTGTTCACCTTGGAGTTGAGGATTTCCAAGATCTCATACTCTGGTTTGCCATCTACTTCCACTGGAGGTGGCAGAGGCTGAATCTGATTTGGGATGGTGTTTGGGACAGAGGGTTCTAATTATGGTGCTGATCACTTAGAGACCACCAACTTTTTACAGTGGCCAAATTGACACAGAAAATGTAAACCCTAACCCTAGTCATAATCCTAACCCTGGTTGGCATAAGGGTTCTTGCCATTGTCCCTGCTCAGTAGTAGTGCACAGTACCTTGGAATGGAGTGATGAATAAAATGGTTAAAACATTGCCTGAACTATTGTGTACAAATGGTCAAAGCTCACAAGAAAACTGCTGCTGCATGAGTATGAGCAGCAAAATGGCCTAGCAAACTGCTCACAACCATTTCCAACCCCTCTAACCAGCCTAATTCCACCTTGTCAGATGTATCCATTGACTCATTTTCACTGGCAGCTGTGTCATCTGTGACCATGCATGATTTGGAGGTGAAAGAAGAGCCTGAGTTAGCAGACCCTAATTGTGGATATATGGGTGGTGTCAGTTTTTTGCTGTCAGATCAAGAGGCCAGTGACTTGGACATACCTCTTGAATACAATCTTTCTGAGTCAGACCAGGAAAGTCTGTGTGAGCTAGAAGGTGATGAGTTGGAGTGGAATCTTGAGGAGCTGAGAGGGAAGGAAAGCAGGTGGGTAGAGCTTGAAGAAGTTGGCAGATAATCCAAACTTTATATGAGAATTTATAAGGTCAAGACTCATGTCCAGTGGAAGAAGGTAGAGAGAAATCAAAGCCTTGGTTACAATGGGCTATTTAGTTATACACATTGTTGAGAAGCAAAGACAGTGTGAGATTGAGCAATGGCAAAGGCCACATTCAAAACATTGTGAGTAAAGATTGTGAAAACTAATGCATACTGAAAATGTACAGTACCTGTCACCCAGGACAAATCTACAAGTTTTGATGATGTGAAATTTTTTGACTCAGAATCAAGATTACTCTGTATCGCTGGTGCAATTTTCAAGTTGCCTGGCACAAACCATGGAATTTGAGCATAACCCTGACTCAGGTGTCCTGAATGAATGGGTTGGATATCTGTCTGACCTCTCTGATAATGAATCAGATGAGAGTTTGGACTCAGACTCAGAGACTCAGCTGGTGATGAGTCAGAAACTCCTGGCTGCTCCATCACTCAAGAGGCAAAGATTTGAAGTTCCATGGTGAGTACAATAGATGCAGGCAAGAATCACAAGAATGTTGACATTTCAGGAGGGGTTGAATGCAATAAATCAGATTCTCAAGTTGAAGAAGAAGCAGTTTGTGGGTGGATGCAATGGATTGCAGGCAAGGCGAGCTTGAGCCATCCAGTCACATTTGACTCTTGTCATCAAGAATGGGCACTATACAATTGATGCATCAGAATGAGCAGCAGAGGCCTATGGATTTGCTGTGAGATGGGGTGGTCATCAGGTTCAAAGCTGGTCACATGCATGGATTGCAGATTGTTGGCTACCACAGTCACTCAAAGGCCATCATACCAAGGTGTACTCACTTTTGAGCGATCCAGTTATTACTGCTGAGCTCCGGGCTTATGTGCATTCAAACAAATGGGCTGTGAATCCTGAAAAGCTTGTGAAATTTACAAAAAATGAGCTTATTCCCCTTGAAGCAGAAAAATATGCAAAGGAAATCATACAAGAGGAGATGTCTTCTGGTCTCAAATGATATATGGAGCTTGAGCTTTTCCCAAGGATCCATTTAAAGATTGGCTGAGAAATTTCACTGCCACTGCTTGCTGATGGCTATAAAAGGAAGGATTTCAGTTTCTGAAGCACTGAAAAGGCTTATACTTTGATGGACATGATCAACCAGATGTTGTTGCATATCATCAAAAGGAATTTCTTTCAAAAATGAAAGAATATGAGCCACAACTCATCCAATTTGTTGTTGGAGATGTGGAAACAGAGCATATCAGACAGCCATCAAACTTTATTGAGTGTCAACTTGTCCTCTGTGCTCATGATGAGATGACTACACAGGCAAACAATGCTATTGACCAATATTGGGTATTTGATGATGAATTCTGATTATGAAAAAAAGGTGCTGGTCGAGGAATCCATTGGAGTGATGTTATTTGCTCCACAGTTAGTCACTTGGTGGATGCAGGTGTGTCAATGGAGTATGGAAAGGATCATGATGGATATTGGACAGGTGAATTGTTTGTCAAACAGGTCAGTCAAGTTGTGATTTTAGACCAATCAACTTGTGATTATTAATAGCTCAAGGAGAAAATCATTCTGACATTTGAGAGGGTCCATGGTGCCAGATATCAAGCACTGTTCCTTATTGACAATTCCCAAGGTCATTCAGCATATGCAGAAAATGCCCTTGTCTTGAGTCACATGAATGTCAATCCTGGAGGTCAGCAGGCTCATATGTGAAATGGCTGGTTTATCAAAGATGGGATTCAAGTTGAGCAACCAATGGTATTTCCTTCAGATCATCCTGAGTTTCCTGGAAAGCCAAAGAGAATCAAAGCTGTCCTTCAGGAACATGGTTTATGGTCACACAAGCTTTATGGAAAATGCAAGAACAAGTGTAATGTGGATTCAATAGATTGCTGTGGCAAGCAAATTCTTGGATGTCAGCCAGACTTCAAGGAACAAAAATCACTTGTTCAAGAGGTGATTGAGAATGCAGGTCATTTGTGCATTTTCTTGCCTAAATTTCACTGTGAATTAAACTTTATTGAGTTCTTCTGGGGTAAAGTCAAGAAGTATATCTGAGATCATTGTGATTGCACATTTGAAACTCTCAAGACAAATCTCCCTCTTGCACTGGCATCAGTGGAACTGAAAACCATCAGACTTTGGGAACACAGGATGCATCATTGGATGACAGCTTATCAGTCAGGTCTGGAGACAAAGGATGCACAGATACAGGTGAAACATTTCAGCTCAATGAAGTACAAATCACATTGCCATGTCCTAGAGACATTAGCACAGCTTTTTGATCATGTGGAGAGCAGTGCCTGATCACATGTTTTCCCATTTTGGTATGTGGCCAAATTCACTGGCCATCTGAAAGTTTTCTCCTTCAGTTTTTTATTTATTAAAAATCTGTCTTGTACTTTTGTTCACCTCACTAAAGTATGCATTTTTGCAAGAGGAAAAATATTTCTGATTTTTCTGTGAGATGCTATATATTTTGTACAAAATTGGTGGCCTCTAAGTGGTCAGCACCATAGAAGACATGGAAGACCAGATGTATGGACTTCATAGACTCTAGGAGACAAAGGGTAAAGGTATGACTACCTGCCTTAGTGATGATGTCATATGGCCCCAAGTTCTTCTCAGAGAGTTTCTTGGAGGGCTGCATGGAGTGGAAATGCTTGGCCTTGATGAAGATGTGATCACTGACCTTGAAGTCTGATGCTGGAATTTCCTTGGCATCTGCAGGGCCTTGGTATTGCTCTTGGGCATGAGCCATCTCCTCATAGAGGAAGGTGTGGAGGGAATCGAAGTTGATGGAGTACTCATGGGCTCGAGCAGAGGTGAGGTCATGCTCAGGGTGCACTGTGATGTTCAGGTGGTAGCTCTTGTTAGTGAAAAACAGGGAAACACCTGTAGTAGCACTTAGGGAATTGTTGTATGTGAACTCTGCAAGAAGCAGAAGTTTGGACCAGTTGTCTTACTGGTAGCTATAATAGATCTGGAGGTATTGTTCCAAGGTCTGGTTCATTTGCTCTGTCTGACCATCTCCTTTAGGATGGTAACTGGAGGTGAAGTGGAGGTGGATGTTGAGGACTTTACCTAGAGAGCAGAAAAAGTGTGAGATGAACTCTGTGCCTTGATCAGAGGTAATGTGGGAGGAAACTCCATGCTTGGAGAAGACATGGAGGAGGAATAACTTAGCCAGCTCTGGAGATGTAATTGTGTCATGCATAGAGATAAAGATGCATTGCTTGGAGAGGCAGTCTATGATAATGAGGATAGCTGTAAATCTGGAGGAGGATAGGAGTTGTTCAATGAAGTCTATGGAGATGGAGTTCCATAGCTTCTCAGGGATTGGGAGCTGCTTGAGCAGCCCATAGGGACAGTGCTGAGAAATCTTCACATATGCACAGGCAGTACAGGAGGAGACATACTCCTTGACAAATGTCCTGATGTCAGGCCAGGTGTATTCATGGCAGATTAGTTTCAGAGTCTGGTTCTGGCTGAAGTGTTCAGAGAGCAGATGGTTGTGTTTGTATCAGAGGACATGGAGTTGGAGGTCTGCGAAGTCAGGGACATAGATGTGGTTGTCCAGATAGAGAAAACTGTTGGAGTCGACTGACCATTGAGGCTTGGGTTCTGTGGAGTACATGTGAATGGTGGCCAGAGGATCGGAGAGAAGTGCAGAGAGGATGTATGTTGGTGTGAAGGGATTCAACATTGAAGAGGGTGCTAGCCTGAAAGACAGGGGCAGCAAGATAGGTAGCCTGGAGGGATGTAGTGAGTTGTTTATTAGTGAACATGGGGCAGAAATTGTGCAGATTGACGTGAGCATAGTCCTTATTGCCCTCTTTGGGATAGATGTCCCAGCATCTAGTGAGGAAATCAGGCTTTGTGCCAAGGCATCTAGGGTGGAAGCAAACCACCATATGAAACTGGGAGAGAAACTCTGACCAGCATGCCTGCCAGTGGGTCAGGAGTTTCATAGTGGTGAAGTACTCAAGGTTCTTGTAGTCAGTGATGACATTGATGGGGGTGCCAGAGCCTTTGAGGTAGTGTTGCCAAGCCTGGAAGGACTCAAAGATGGTGAGGAGTTCCTTGTCATGGGTGTCATAGTTCAACTCTGGAGTAAAAAGAGTCTGAGAGTAGAAAGTGACTGGCTGGACTTTCTCATCCAAGCAGCAGATGGAGAGGATGCTGGCCATGGCATAGTTGGAGGCATTAGTTTCTATGATCATCAGAGTGTCCAGAGTCCAATGAACAAGGATGGGGGCAGAGGTGAAGGCATTTTTCAGGGACTGGAAGGTGGTGAGGCATGTGTTATCAAAGAGCCATGGAGTGCCCTTACAAGTAAGGTAGGTGAGGGGCATGACAATATTGGAGTAGTTGGCAATAAACCATCAGTGGAAGTTAGCAAAACCTAGGAAGGACTGGATGTCCTAGACTTTCCATGGTACTGGCCACTCCTGAATAGCCTTGACTTTGTCTTCAGACATCGTCAGACTGGAGGGAGACAGTTGGTAGCCAAGGTACTTGGTGAAGTCAGTATTCTATTCACATTTCTCAGGTTTTGCATAGAGGCCATGTTTGCGGAGTCTCCAGAGGACTTCTTGGACATACTCCTTGTGGGAGGCTTTGTCTTCAGAGAAGATGAGGATATTGTCCAGGTAGATGATAATGCAAATGTTGAGAAAATCAGCAAAGATGGAGTTGACAAACTGCTGAAATGCCACAGGGGTGTTTGTCAGACTGAATGGCATGATGAGCCATTCAAAGGAGCCATAGTGCATCCAGAAGGAGGTCTTTCATTTGTCACCCTTGATGACATGGACCAGATGGTACATGTGCTGGAGGTCAATCTTGGTGTAGATCTTGGTGCAGCTCAGGGTGTTGAGAAGGTCAGTGTTACACTTGATCTCAAAGAGTCAAGTGTGAACTCAGCTAGGTGATGAGGATAAGGGGAGCTGTCAGCAAATGGCTACAGTGAGATGAGGACAAGGGACATAGCCTGCACTGAGCAGGGTCAAGGGTTACCTGCTAGGGTCAATGATTTGCCCAACTGATGGTTGGTGAGTGGACAAGGGGTCTGCCTGACAAACAGTCAGCAGAAGACAAGAGTTAGAGCCAAGTGCTCACTCAGATATAGAGTGAAGACATGAGGAGAAGAACTAGATATATTGCCAAGTAGGTCTAAGCTGAGGACAGCAGTACCTATGAGGTGGGTTTATATACCAAGGGGAAACCAAATGTATTATAACAGGAAGCAACAGAGGAAACACAGTGCTGAGGAATCAAAGAGTAAGCAAACCAATAGCAAAAGGTGAGCAATGAGTAAGGGTGGAGCACGAGTCCAATATGAGAGAATCAGATGAGGAGACTAAGTCCATATGACTAATCAGGGCAAAGGGTGAAAGATAAGGCATAGGGGTCAAGGTACAAACAAGAAAACATAAGTAAATCATAACAGTTGGAGATGTGGGGAAGCAGGTAGTGGTCTTTCTTTGTGATCTTGTTGAGTCCTCTGAAATTGACACAAAGATGGAGGGAATCATTCTTCTTGCAGACAAAGAGGACCAGAGCAGCATAAGTGAAGGAGGATGGGCAGATAAACCCATTCTTGAGGTGCTTGTCTAGGAATGTCCAAAGGGGCTCAAGTTCGGAGGAAGAGAGGGAGTAGAGGGTGCCCAAAGGAGGAGAGGCACCTTCCTTGAGGTTGATCTTCAGATCATGTTTGTGGTGTGGAGCAAGCATGGACACTTTGCTCTTACTGAACACATTGGCAAAGTTATGATACTCTGGAGGGATTCCAGAGAGATTGACTGGAGTGGGAGGAGGGTCTGCAAAGGCAGAGTAGAGGTCACTCTTCTTAGGGTGGATTTGCAGGCTGAACTGAGCAGAGCCCTGGAATTGACAGGCCAGCACAAAAGCAGGGGCACTGATAAATGTAATGGGTGGAGCCTTGTGTTCAGAGAAACTAGGCAGATCGGGGGTGACAGGGTCAGCTGGAGGAGAAGGTACTGGAGGCTGCAGAGGTGAGCTCGGGTTTGCAGGCATGGGCTGCTCAGATGAGCGGAATGATATACTGCTCAAAACCCAATCAATCAATGGATTGAAGCAGGTGAGCCAGTTGTGTCCCAGGACAAGAAAACAGGAACTGTCCAGTGGAGTGATGTATAATGTTGTTGGGGTGATGTCACCAGTTTTGAAGTGGACAGAGAGGTTGATGGCTTGAGTGATTGTGGAGTTGGTTGTTCTGTCAAAGAGTTGGAGTTGGAGTGGGGATATGGAGTAGGTTGAAAGATTGTGTTTATTAACAAACAATGTATCTATAAAACAGTCAGAGGAGCCAGAGTCTCCAAGTGTGGGAAATGGAGAGATATTCTGTCCAATAAGACTGATGGAGGGGATAAGAGAGTGGGAGTCAGAAAGAGTGGATATGTTGAGTTAGATCTCCTTAGGTGCACAAGCAGGATCAACACAATCTCCAGACTGTGTGGAATCCTGGAGGTTATACTCTATTTTTTTTGCCTCTGAGAAGGTCTCTGGTTTGGTTTCCAGAGTGGTGGCCATCACTCCATGGCCTTTAGAGGCCTTGGAGGTAGACTTCAGGCAGTTCTTGGCCATGTGCCCAGCAAGGCCACAAAACATGCACAGCTTCAGATCAAAGCAGCACTTGCACTCAGTGATGGTAAGCTTGCTGTCCTTCCCCAATTTAGAGGAAAGGTTGGGCATCAGGGTGGCAGAGGTGGTGGGCTTTCCTTTGGACTCCTTGGAGTCTTTGGAGCCACCAGAGTGGTTGGTACCACCAGAGTTGTGATTTCCAGAGGTGGAGGGTTTGTTGGACTTTGACAAGGAGGTGTTGGCAAAGGGCTTCACTTGGCAGCTGACCTCAGACTTGCACTCCCAATAGTGCATGTCAATAGCCTGGGCAAGGGCATAGAGTTCTGAGAGGGTGGGGGGCTTCCCAACATAAGAGATCTCATTCTTGATTCAGTTGGGGAGACTGTTGTAGAAGTGGTGCTGGAGGGCACCTTCTCCATAGCCTCAGATCTATGAAGTGATGCAGTTGAACTTGACCACATACTTGTTGATATGCTGAGTGTCCTTCATGGACAGGTGGTTGAGCTGGTGCTCCACATCTCTGACAGGGTTGTGCAGGCCAAAGTTAGTCTGAAGCTCCAGAACAAATTCCTGATAGGTATCTATCCAGAGCAGACAGAGGTCTGGGTCTTTGTCAAGGAAAAGGTCTGGTTTGAACCACTTCAGCACCATCCCCTTCAGATAGAACTGTATAAAGATGACTTTGGTGCAGTCCATACAGAAGGCCTTGGGACAGTCTTGGAAGTTAAGTTTGCACTGGACTAAGAAGGTCCAGAGTTTCTAGGGATCAGTTCCATTGAACTGGTCTGGCTCACAGACTTTGGTATGGGAAGTGCTTTCAGCAGGGCAGTGATGAGAGGAGCAGGCTAGGCCACAGATGGCATCTGCGAGCAGCATGAGTATCTCACAAGGCACTTGCTCATTGCCATCTTCTTCATTGCCATCTTCATCATTGCTTTCATTAGGGGCAAGATCTGGGAAGTCAGGGACCATCCAGACTAGGCCTATTTGGAGGTTGGGGAGTGATGAGAGGCACATTCTTGAGAGGCAGATACAGGTGTACAGTGGGCAGAGAAGCTGTGAAATTGGTCGACGAGGGCAGGGCCCCAGTAACTACTGGTGAACACACTCAAAGGATTGAGGCATGGAGATGGAGGTGGGTTTGCACCTATGGTGTGGGTGTGAGAGCATGTAACATGGGTGGTTATGGTAAATGTATGGATTTGGACTTTTGTTGACAGTGGGAGTTTGAATATACTGTCAAGATCATATATCTGAGGGTAACTCTAAAACTCCGGAGTTTGGACAGGGCTTCAGCTTTACTGTATGTGGTGCACCTCTGTCACAAGTCCAGTAGCCCTGAATTTACAGGGGGTTGGGTGAGGGTCAGAGTGACCTTGTTGCATGCAATGAAGGTCGAGGAATGATCAGAGGAGAGCTGTCAAGGCTCAAGCAGAGGGTCAGAAAGTCTTAGTTGATATTCAAACTGAGGTATCTACAACAAGTTATGGAGTCTTATATATGGAGGAGGAGCACTTGTATGAGAATTGTTAACTCAGAGGCAGAGGTGGTGCAGTAACAACAGAGCTGTGCTCCTAAGTGGAGCACAGGATTGGAAAAGCTATGAGGAAAATGGATGGTGTACAAGGTAAGCGAGAAATAGAATATAAGTACAGTAAGACAAGATGATCTAAGTACAGGGTCTGGGGAGGAGTCTAGAGTGCATGCTCATCAAGAATGTACTGGAATTCGAGAGAGACAGGGCTGGAGTTGTATCTGGAGGTTGGGGTTGCATGGGATATGACACCAGACTTCAAACTGATGGTAGGCAGTGAAGGTGTTTGATTTCACACAAAGAGAGTAAACCTGAGAGTAATGGAAGTAATTGTCCATGAATGAGACATAGTATAACTTATGTACATATGTATGTATATCCTGTGATAGTGATAGGCAATGGATCCCACATATCAATATGAACCTCCTCACCAAGGGTATTATAACATTGCAACTCACAAGTCTTCCTGGTAGGTTTGCAAATTGCTTTCCCATACTTACAAGACTTGCACTGACCCATGGTTTTATACAGTGAATCAAGTTTAATCCCAATGAGGAGGCCCTTAGAGACCATATCCTGGATAGATGAGGGGGTGATGTGACATAAGTGTTGGTGCAGTGCCTCCATCATCATGATTTTGACTCCCCCTGCAACTCTAGCAACTGGTGAGTTGGGATGTTGCACCTTATACAGGCCATTGACAAGTGAGACCTCCCTGAGCAGCTTTCTCCACTGATCAAAGATCCAGCAGACACTGTGATGAAAAATTGTGACATAACCAGCAACAGCAAGTTTTACAATGGAGATAAGGGTTATGCTTATGCTTGATATATAAAGAACATCTTTGAGCAACACATGAGTGGATGTTGTCCCATTTAGGAGGTGTACATGAAGATTTCCCTTTCTGATGGGATTGAAGGTGTGTTTTTCAGCCACTTTGATAGGATAAGGAGGTATTTTGACATAGTTCAACAGGTGCTGATGATATGGAATGAGATAAAGGGTTGCACCACTGTCATATACATAGTTTTACAGTTGATGAATCAGATGTAGCAACAGAAGCCAGTGGCTCTATATCAGATGCCAAGCTCACACCCAGGTCAGACATGGGAGGTGGCCTACTAGCAGAGGCAAGCCACACTGTGTCAGGCTCCAGTTTTGCATTGGCTAAGTTGGCCTTTCTCTTTATGTTTGATGATTAACCATTCTTTGGCCCAGATAACTTTTCCTTCTTGCTATGAGTAGAGATCTGCATGGGTATGGGTATGAATGGGTATGGGTGTGGGTTGCCATTGGCTGACCCACCAACCCATGCCTATTTTTACTTATCTAATCCTTTACAATATTTTGTACATCCACCCAGCATGTCCATTTTTACTTATCTAAGTTGCCATAATATCTTGTACATCAACTTTAAATTTTATTAAGAATGATAAGCTTAAATCATACTCCCACACAGTGACTTTTTAGCTGCAGCTGAATTCTACTTTCACATGTCTGTAACTGTCTATCCATTCAGTTTGTCTGTGCATTGCTCTGTCTTGGGTCATGGAGTCTGCTAGGTCTCATGAAGGAGACTGATATACAAAAGGTTGCAGCTATGAATGATACTGAGGGTGAGGAAGAGGTAGAACTACTGGGTGATTGGGATGCAATTGATGCTGATTAGATACATTGTTTTAACATGCTTGATTTTTACAAGTAATGTATATACCCTTGGATGTACCCATAGAGTGTACCCATGAAAGTGAAGACCCATGGGTCATGGGTATGGGTATGTTGTGGGTATGGATATGGGTTGGTGTCATGACACCCATGAGTTTACCCATGCAGATCCCTAGCTATGAGATTTCCAACCTTTCAGTGTTTTCCCTTCTTGGCCACCACCCTTCTTGTAGCACTGGTCCTTATGGTGACCAGACCAGCCACAATTGAAGCAGTTACCAGTAAAGGTGCACTTCTTAGATCCATTAGCAGTAAAGGCTGTGTTCTCAGTCTTTCCTTTAGACTTTCCTCCTAACTGGATTACCACATAGTCATACTCATCAAGGATAAGGGCTGTCAGCAGTTCAGCAGAAAGAGTCTTGCTAGTAATCTGCATGTTCAATGACACAGAAGAGAGGATGAATTATAGGATGAGGGTAGGGAGGCAAAGATTATATTGAACATCTCAACATTGGAGAGTGATGTGCCTATTGAGGCAAGTTCCTTGCACATAGCCATTATCATGTGCACAAATTGCCATCATCTTTCAGCTTTAGCTTGTCAAGTTGACATCTCAACTGAACACTGATGACAGCTGATTGATTCTTGAATAGATCCTTGAGTGTGTTAAAACACTTGAGGGCAGTTGACTTTCCCTGAATTCAAAGGAACAAAGAGTTTGGCAGAACAACAGCAATCTGCTGTTGGACAAGAGCATCCTTTTTACTCCAACTTGCAAGTGCCTATTCATACTCAGTAACAGCAAGCATCTCATCAGCAGTAGTTGGTGACCATCCAGATGGCTTAGTGGCAGCTGGATTTGTGAATGGTATCATGGTTTCAGTAATGTGGCCAAGCAGGCCTCTCATAGTTAAAGACAATTCAAGTCTTCTCTTCCATAGAAAGCATTCCTTCCCAAAGGCATCAACCTTTGGGACTTTCATAAACTCATTATTGATTTTAAAGGAGTATGCCATAGTGAATTTGAGAGTGTGAGAATATCTAAGTGGCAAGGTCAATGAGCAGGGCTCATAACCTGTAAGAATATCCTCAGTGACTGTTAGAGTCAACTATGTTATACATATTAGTAGCTACTTGTAAGAATATCTGAAGTAGGTAGCTGTGAAAAAACTGCACAATATATGAAGTAAGTGGCTCACCCTCAGTGACTGTCAGAGTTAACTGAGGTATATGAAGCAAAGTCTGAAAGATAAAGACATGATTACATAAGCAAAGTGTGCACCAGCAACAACACTCTGCTCATCTAATTCTATTATATCAGACTCATAGGTCCTTATCACTCATTACAGATAGTTCTTTCTGCAATTGGCTCACTAACTCTCTATCAGTCAGCTATATTATCTATCTTGATGTATATAAATCAGCCTTGCAGGTACTTAGCTCCTTAGCTTAGACCTACTTAGCAATATACAGTGACTCACAAAATTGTCCCAATATTTCACATATTTTCATTGCTTATTAAATAGCTTCCAAATGCAAACAAATATCAACAAAGTGTCAGTATATGAATAAATGTATTTACTCAGGGTTAACTATTGGTAAAATAATTATGTAATCCGGATCAGAAAATATGAAGATATATGCAATTCAAAACTGACACTCATTAGAACAATTATGTGAGTGTGTTTCAGATATATCAGAATCTGATGCTCCACCATTTCTATGGTAACCAACTGTCAATATATTACTACTATGGTGATGTTACCTGTCATGGGACCTATAGTTGAGCTATTTAAGCAGGACTTATATTCTCAGAATCTCATAATTTCACAATGTACCATGGTGCTGAGGTATAAACATACTGACTGCTGCTTGTTAAATATGAAAGACTGTATTCCAATGAAAAAATGGTGCATTAGGTCACTGCATTTCAACACTTCTCCTCAAACCAATACTTTTATCCTTCCTAAACTGCAGGCTGAGGTGTCAACCCTAGACATGCACTATCAGGGATCAATCTTGAGCGACTCAAAATGAGCAATCAAAGAAAGCCTGCGATGACCAATGTCTGTGAGGACAAAGGCCAAAGGATGAGAATTCCAAGTATGAGTAGGTACATCCTATGAATACTGGTTAAATACTACTATACACATGTAATCTATATAATACACCCTAAACCCATAGGAAACCCTATAACAATAGAAGATGATGGAACACAAGGGAAAGGCATGTTTAATAGATAAGTGAGAAATGGAAGCAAATGGAGATTAAATAGAATGGAAGAGAAGCATAAGCCCTGAACCAACTCTAAGCCCAAGGTAAGCTCTGCACTCTAGAATGGAGTGACATAGGTATGACATAGCGATGATGCAATGCTGACCAAAGCTATGATATCACAAGGAGCAGTCTGGACCAGGAACAGGACAAGGTGTAGATAAGATAAAGGGAAAAGGAATAGATAGGGGCAAAATCTATATCCTGACATGCACAGAGAGAAATGAAAATGGGGCAGGGTAGGGCTTTGATGAAAATATCAGCATTATTTTCTTTTAAGGGAACATAGTGGAGTTGTAGGTTATGGATCACACCCAGTGAGAATCTAGCACCATCAAATCGACTCAGATGTTATCAGATAATAGTAGCGTACATTACCGTGTACTCCAATAGTGTAACATAGCAACCATAGCTTCATAATACACCATGGTAGTTTACCATATACAGCTTCTGCACCCGGTTCTACCCTCGTGTATTCTCATCATCTCTCAATCCTTCGAACCCTTCCCCACCCATGCGAGCCCATATACCGAGATCTCACCAGCTTCACAAATCCTTGTGGAGACCGCAACTTTTCGAGATAAGACGCATCTGGATTTACCCTCATATACTCTGATATCTCTCCCTAGCTCGGGACAAGACCACCTTCTGAGCGCCTCATCTCCATGCAAGAAAACCGCCTCCCTGCCGCTGGGGAGTGGTGGTGCTTGTGTCGTCAGTTCTGCAAAGGTAGATGAACCCTTCTTAGGTTGCGGAGAATGTGGTATCGACACTTGCAGCATGCAGATAAGAATGAAAAGGCAGCCATAAAGACTGCCCATCTCTCTGAAAGATTTCACGTACAAGTGCCAGGCATGGCTAACACTGTTTTGGATCCCCCCATCGACCAGCCCACTCAGAGAGAACAGGGGGCTGAGGATGGTAGTGACAAACCGCTACAGTGGCAGCGGACAGATTCAGATGGATACGAGGTATTTCACTTTTACTCTCTTTGTCTATGAACTCATTCAGGATGCAGTGAGATGATCACGAGGACTTTTATCCCACTTTTGACAGTCCTTGCAATGGTGTACCTCCAGCATGCTTGGTGGCCACTTCTGACAATGATTCTCGTGCCCAGCACAGTGCGCCTCTGCCCCATGCATTCCAGCTGGTGCCATCTCTACTGCGCCTGTTGCTATATCTTCTCCTGCTACAGCAACACTGGGTTCAGTCCTAGAGGTTGTATGGCAACCACAGAAAGCACGTAAAGGGTGGTAAGTGTGTCTCATTGGAAGTAGACTGTACCTGAACTCTATTTTTAGTACACTTTGCGCATACTGGTGGTTATCCCAGGTTAACCCACATGGTACCAGCAACAAGTTCTCTGCTTATTGGAAGAAAACCACCTCCAAGCAAAAAAAGGTATAGCTACTGGCATTAGTCTTTATACCACGCTCATTCTTGTTTATTAGAAATATGAAGAAGAGTGTGCTAGCCTAGTGAGTATCTGCATTAATTGCTGTGTCTATCTAACTATGTTCAAGATATCATTGAAACTATGGATCGGGTTCACTCCTGACGTAATCAATATGCTGTCGCAAGGTTGTTTGTATTAGAATTGGGTCGAATGCAGTTGAATCAGGTGAAGAGGGGGAATGGGTAGCAAGTAGATGGGGGTCGAAGTGGGTAAATGAAGGGTATGGGCAACAGATAGAAAAGGGTTGAGGCGAGTAGGTGAGGATGGGCAGTGGGTAGAGAGGGGTTGAAGTAAGTAGATGAGCGAGTAGGGATTGATATGGGGATTGATCCAAATTGATGTACCTAGCGATCCTTCATACACATAGACTGGAGTGTAATGTGGTCAATCGCTATCTACTGCTTTCTATGGAAATATGGATTGAGAGCACTGTCAATGTTAGGGTATATATCAGTTGACATGGGTCAACTTCCAAAGCATGTGATGGACCTATGCATATTTACAGCGATGTAGGATGTATATTAGACACTTGCACAATACATCTGCGCACATTCTCTGTCTACTATTTGTGCCATTTACCAATGGGGATCTATTCTCGTATAGTCACTACATATGCATAGCGTTGGGTTGATTTGACAGTACTAGATTCTCACTGGGGATCACAGCCTGCTTGCACAAAAAATGGTGACAGGTGTCTATATGTCAAGTATGTGTTATAATTTGATTGTATATACATGGGACCCCTACTCTTTTTCCTAATGGTACACCCTATGACACCCAACTGCTACCAACTATGCCCCTTCCCGGTATCTGCCCATGTCTACCTGGCACCTGTCTATATCTACCTGGCATCTGTCCCTGCCTACCTAGCACAACCTGTTGACAGATTATGCCTACACTGCCACAGGTATTCCTTGTGACTCTGTCACACCTTCTCCACTGTTCCTTCATATTCCTTTGCATTTTTCTCTCTGTCATTCTTGCTTAGTCTTCGACCTCTAGATCCCTTCACCCAATCCTCTCTGATCGGCCTCATGTCTCTATTACTCACCACTCCTCTTTTGCTATTCATCATTTCACTCATCCGATTCCTAAGCTCTGTTTACCCTCTGTTGTTCTACATTTATCCTCCTTTGTTCATACTTTATATATAAACCTGCCTCATAGGTATTACAGTGAGTGAAAAAACCCTTGCAATGTTTGGCCATTTTGTACTAAGTGCAATGTAGCACTAGAGGGCGTGGGAATCCCGCTTAGCTTTGGTGGGCCAGAATGTAGTGCTGACTAATGGCTACAGGTTGGTTTTTGGGTCATGTGATTTTGTCCAGGCACTGTGGAGATATGTCAATTGTAAAATTGCTATACCATTGCAAGGGTTTATTCACTTTCAGTTTTGAAAGTGAAATCTAAGTTAAATATAGGAATATTTGTGTTTGTTTGATCCTATAAACAAAGATACACATATAAAAATCATGTCTGAGTTTG
>JBBPMH010000740.1:0-17252 GCA_038090235.1 Pulveroboletus ravenelii
GCAAACCATAAGCACTCAGGTGCCCTGGGCATCCTCCAATCACAGCTCTCAAACGACTCGGTAGAGTAGTCAAGCGATAGCGTTACTCAACAGAGCGGCTGGTTCATTTCAGTCGTTTTGCAGATGTTGCTGCTCATCCAGGGCACGCTCGCAAGCGATATGTTGCTGATATACCATTCCGTGTATTATTTTTGCCCTGCCGCCGGACGTCGAAGCTTCTCCATTGTTGGCATATCCTGGGTGGTCAACAAAATGGTCCCACCGCCATCCTCTAGTTGAACGCTTTTTCATAGTTTTCGTTGTTGCACTTGGGCTGACTTGCTAGGGATGAGACTTGCAGAGCCCGAGGTGGGAACCAGTGGTTCGGGTGCTTGGAACACGCTGTAGGTTTGCGACGTGTGAGAAGCTGATGGACTGATGCTAGGCGCTATGTAGTATGATGCTGTTACGAAGGACCAGGAAACCGCTAGGATTCACGTTCGGCCGAACATTTGGCGAAGTTTTTCGACTTCCGCTCCAGTTGCGTCCGTGACCATGACCTGCAGTCACTGGCCGGATATCTAAGATGCAACAGAGTAATACTGATCCCGAGTAATAGTCTGGTGACCAGACCGTATGGTACTCCGGTAACTTTGCAGCCGAAACACCCGCATCTCCATCCAGCAACTACGCTCGCCTCGTGTGGAAAGGTGAGGTAAGCACGCGGCCTGGCCGCCTCAGCGCTTTGCTTCATCCGTCGTGACTCGTTGCTCCGCGCCGTCAAGCTGCTGGGCGACTCGGCAAGTGCTATCTCGGCCCTGCAACCTTACACCTTCAGACGACTGTGGTTCCTGCAGTCCCAGATCATGCAATCAATAGGCGCGTATCCTTCCGCTATTGTTGATCGACCGCCGACCTCCCCTTATCGCGTGCAGAGTTGTCTCTACCTACATGGGCCAAGCTGGCATTTAGATGGGCGATAAGTCCTGCGTGTTTTCACGGCATGATCATCCTACTTTTAGCTAGTAACGGCCGCGGTCTAGTAGCTTCCTTTCGGGCCGAGGCTGTGCTTGATCTCAGATGTACGCAGGGACGGTGACACTCCCGCCCCTTAAGTTCCGCGGCAGATGCATGATGTACGTCTTTGAGCCATCTTGTACGGTGCTCATCCTCATGCCAATGTCGACTCCAGTATATGCGCCTTTGCTTCTTTCATAGTCCTTCCCTCTTTGATATCCAGGGCCAGGATCAAGGAAAAGACCGCCATTGCCTCTGCAGGATGAGATGTACCGCCAAGGTCCAAGGCTGGGGCCTGCCCAACGCGGCGGTGTTCATCTTCCGGGACCTGCTGCCCCGGTCTTGGCGTCTGCCCGAAAATCGGCATACGAGCCAGGTTAGTTCCTGATAACATGCGACACGACCCGGCTTGATGGAGCCCTTCGCCGCCGTCTCAACCCGATTCCCTCCCTGCTGAGCGCGGTGGTCGCGATCATAGATGTTGACGGCGTCTATGCCTAGGCCGTCTGGCTCGCCAACAAAGCGGATCCCTTCGCGGCGATTAGCTCTGCAAGATGACGTACCAAAATATCTAACGGCGATGCCCATGTACAATAGCTGCTCATGAAGCCAGGGACGGTGTTGATTCATGACATCATTCTGCTGTCGTCGGTTCTTCTCGTTTTTTTGGTCCTTCGAAAGACTGGCCAGGAACGGAACGTCGTTCCGCAGGCCAGACTGCCTCTCAAACAAGTTTGCAAGCAATGCTCCCCTTTCCCTGTGCTGCCCGTGGTACTTGTCGTGCAGCCACCGCCATATCTGGAAGCAACGGTGATCCTGCCGCCCCAACCGAGGTAGGATCGTGCTACCGCAGACACTGAGTGCCCCGTAAGTATTAGGCTATGTCCATTGTGGAGATCTCATTTAACGTCTTAGATACAACATGATGACGCCCCCAGTGACTGAGGAATGTCGACGAATTCAGGCAGATGTGAAGATGCTCGCCTACCTCTCTTACACCACCACTCCAGGGAGGCGTTTCAATTCTTTTCAAGCCCAAGCCCAGGGGTGGCGCCGGTGACGGAGGTATTTATTGTCATCCGAGCAACTATTCTGGCTCATCCAGCACCACGACTTCACCAAGGAATTCTACACTTGTTCAGTCCCCTCGGGAGTTGGTGCTGCCAGGCTTCGTTGTCGAACCCCCGACCCCCTGCCATCTGACTGCGTACGAAAAGCTGTCACATACTGAGACAGGTCTCTTGGAAGTCAGCGATCCGGCACACTCCCCCAGTGAAGAAACTTCCAGCATGTGGTCTTCGTTGCGTTCCATATTTTGTACTAGGTGCATGGTTATTGCTTACTTCAAGCTCCCTACTAGTAGCTTAGGGAATGTGTGAAGTTCCCATAGTAGCTATACTCCAAGCTCTGAAGCACACCTGCGATCCTTCACGGAGGAAAGTGAAGGTGGTTCCGCCTTCCTTTGAAAGACGAGGCACCCGCGTTCTTTGTATAGATCACTTGAATGAACAACCTTTCCAACTTTTGACTGCCTCTGCTAGGAGAAGGCAACGGCATCCCGCCCGGCATGGCGCTTTTGGGGATATTTGGGAATGCGAATTAATTTCGAGGGAACTTCCTCGCATGGTGAGGTCAGTTCTAGGCTATTCGTGCCCACGTTGACAGAGATAACTAGGTTGCGGTGAAGGCAGTGAAGATCAACACCAATGATGACGAAGACCTAAGGTCTCGCGTGAAGGTAACACTGGAGTCTCTCTTCTCCTGGAATGAGGATGGACTGTTCATTCATTTCAGAAACTCCGCAGGGAATTGAGGGTCTGGGGGAGATTACGACACAAGAACATTGTCCCACTGCTCGGGGTGGTGGGTGATTTTGAACCCTTGCAAAGCATGGTCAGCCCATGGTTTCGTAATGGATCTCTATCCCGTTACTTGGCACATCACCGGACTTTGAACTTGTCTGAGAAACACTGATTGGTGGGTCTTTATTTCGGCTTAAACGAACATACGCTCGATAATTTCGCTGCAGTTTAAGGATATGGCAGCTGGCCTACGCTATCGTACGTGCCAACTCGATAACCATGGCGTCGACAACTTCTTAACGCGTCCCATAGTCCATAGTCAGGAGGCCATCCACGGTGACCTGCATAGTGTAGGTCCCGGTGCTAAAACGGCATCTGGGAAAGAGTATTGAGCGTTCATCCGTAGGACGATGTTCTGATTGACGACAGTGGGACAGCTTGCCTCACCGACTTTGGTCTCTCGTTGATCAAAGATTTGTGGGGACGTCATGCCTCAAGTCGGACATCTGTGGCGGCGTGCAGTTCGCAGATCCCGCACTGGTTCAACGTGCAAATACTGATGCTCGGAATGACACCGCGTCATACCCCACAAAGCCCTGCGATATGTACTAATTCGGGGGACTCATACGCCACGTCTGTACCGTCTGCTTCGCTGCATGACTTCGCGTCTGATATGCTGATAGGTCTTGTCTGGGAAGAAGCCGTATGAAGGGCTTCCTCCTGCTGCCATTTTCGTGATGGTTTTGAGGAGAGAACAGCCCCAGTTATCAACTCAAGACAAGCATATTACTAAGCGCCACAAGTCAGCGATCCAATTGTGTTGGGACCATGGAGAACTCAAACCACCATCGGCTGATGATCTTGCGAGGACGTTCGAGCCATAGTTATGTCCACATGCGAAATTTTTTGGTTGGTGCCGCCGTTGGAGGACGGTTCCTTGTTGCCTTTCGGCTTTTGCGTCTTCTTTTTCTGAACAAGATCATTCACCAGCACACCTGCTCCATGCGTATTATTTTTATGCGCACCCTTACGTGGTCGTGAAACGTATCAAAAAGTCACCGACCTTGAATAATAGCCACGGTGGTGCGCGTAGGGGACGCTCTTTAGCTGCTGTCATCGTCGGCCTCCTGATGGTGGCTGTAGCGGTGAGGCTTTCGCTGTCTGGCTGAAATTTTCGCATTCACTCGGCATCGGGCCAGCTCTGGCAGCGGATGTCCGTAAATACTGGACACATCGACCCACCATGGGTGTTGAGCGGGATTCTGGCCATCATCACCATCACAGGCGTTCATCGTCGTGCTGCTTTCGGCAAAACTTTGCGTGACGTCGATATGCTGTCGCTCTTAGACCGAATCGACCACCTTGCGGCGACCGCCAAAGAAATACGCACGTCCATGGTTGCCGTCGTTCCTAGCGGAGACCACGCAGCCCCCGGCGCGATCCTGTTTACCCACGCTGTCCTTGATATGGCTTTGCTGTCCAGAATGTACCAGCCGTTATGAGCGACGTCGTAAAGCTGAGTTGGAAGCGCCAAAGCACAGGATGGGCCAGCTTGAAAAACCACCTGATATCAGCGCGTACTCTGCTATCACGGTATAGACTCGCTCATGCTCACGTCGTTCTAATAGATTTGACGCACTGCCTGCCTGCCTACGAGTGGCTCATCAGATAATAGGCTAGTAAAAGCAACGTCTGCTGCACAACGGGGAAGTAAGTATTACTATGGTCTCCGATGTTTGCTTACGCTCATCTATTTCTGAACAGACAAAGGTCTTCCTGCTGAGCGCTTTTCCCTGGGTTCACATTATGGAACGGGGAGATTGCTTCCACCCTTGCTTCCACCCTCACTTCCGTTTGACCAGCACCCCAGTGAAGCATCTACCAGCCATGGAGGTAAGTTGTTCGCGGGTGTCAGAAATGCAGTACAAATATCGCTGGCTCATATACGATGTTATTGCACTAGCACGCAGCTAGGGATATACGCCGAATCATCTGCTTCATAACTAGCGCCAAAACAAAATGATGACTGCTACAACTTCAGGCCGTCATGATCTGGGCGGCCCTTCATTATTTGAAACCAGAGGGAAAGTCGAGAACAACACTCGTTGGAGTACGTCTCCCTTGAGTGCAGTCACTTATGAATGCTTGTTGGGTATGTAGAATGTTAAGCGCGACGTTTCATTCCTTTGTTGACCAGTCGATTAGACTTGCAGGCCAAGCTGGTCAATGAACTAGGAATACTCTGGGAAAAGCGGTCACGCAATCATCTGCTTGACCTCTCGGGCCTTAAAGTGTACAAATCACCAAAGATGTTGCTTTTCGACCCCCGGAATCCATTATTTGATCCCGACTCTCCTGTCCTTCAGAAGTTTTTCATTCGCATCGCAGGTAAAGATGCCTTACCAAAATTTTTTGCGGACACGAAGGCCACTATTCTTCTAGTCACGAGTAACCTGCAGCATGAAGACGTTCAGCTTCGGAAGGAGCAACTCAACTCGGACGGTGTAAGCTCTGGTCCCTCTAAGTCATCCAATTCTCGATCCTACTTTCTTTTTGAGTCACCGGCAGGTATCAGTCACGGTCAAGACAATCCTGAATCTGTAACACCCGGGTGAGAGCTGAGACTGAGGTTAACCAAGAGCGCCGCAGGGCGTCACTTCAAGACCGAAGGAGTAAGATGCCCCGCTCATGACCTTCATATTAAGAGCAATATGGGCGGCCAAACTGGTTTTACCGTGAAAACTATATACCTCTCTCCACACGTTGCCTGCGATGCGCTCTCCGGCAAACACATCAGCTACGCTGGGGTCGTTACGCTTGAGCGGCCGAAGGTCCTATTCCATATTGGTATTGTGAGCGAAGTTGCTCCAGGATTGCCCAGAAGGAATCCATGCGACAGGGCGGTCGTCAACTGTACTAATGTTCGCATGAAGGCTGAAGTTAAACCATGTTACAACGGGAAAAATGCAACAGAAAGACATACGCAGGCGTTTCGTCATACTTGCGTTCTCATTAAAGCAACGAGGCCTTGAGCAGTTCTTAGCAAACGAGTTTGACCCACATCGGGGAAAGGCATGCACTTGGCGTGACGGGGCTCAGTGGCGAGGGCGAGAAGCGGGATAAGCATTGGTTCACCATCCCAAGGAACATCCTGCAATCTGCGCCACATGTAACGTGGCAGGTCTCGAGAGTTGCAATGAGTCCATCCCAGAGGCTCGGCAACCCTTGTCTTGAAGGCTGGACATCGTCGACGCCGAAACTAGCCATCAGTGCAGAGACAAACATGCTGACTTGAGCAGGCGAGGGGCCGCCGGCGGCCAGAGCGACGACGAAATCGAAAACACCGCTGGACGACAAAAATGACCAGCACCCAACTATAACGAGACAACGGGGTTATACCATGACAAGGCCAACAATATCCTGTATTCCCCGGGCCTCATGCATCTACTGTGCTCCCATCAATAAAAAAAGGCCTCGCGCGCCGCTGCAAACTCTTGAAATTGCGGTTGGGGTGCCAGGGGAATTGCATGTGCGGATGCAACGGTGTCGGCTTTGCGCATTTGGGCAAGAACGTTCTGCCCAAGGAAGCAGCTAATGAGACCGGGGACTGTACTAAATGCGCCGCCATAACTGAACACTTCAGAGAGGGAATCGGATTCCGTCTCTAAGATGGCGGAGGTGTCTGCAGGAAAGGCGAATGCAATAGATTGTGAAATGAAAGCACAGGCAGGTTGGTGACCAGTGCCTGTGGTCAAATGTCCCCCAGCAAGGAGTCTAATTCTGTCAATAAATATCTAGATAAAATTGCGACATGCAGGGTTAGCCGCCAGAGGAGGTTGAAAACAAAACAAAACAAAAATGCACATTTTGCGGCTGTTCTACAAAATGCATGCTGAGTTGGCAGCGCAGCATGACCTCGAGAGGCGCGTCAGTGACTGCCATGTGGACAATCAGCAGCGGCTAGGCGATCTTGCTGTGGACACATCCTTGATAACCCGAGAAACCAACCTGAAAAAGACAGTTAGTGCGGAGACAATGGTAAAGAGTACCAGATCAACTTCAGCGTATGTTGGCCGTTCACAACTGCTGGGCATGCGAGCATGATGAGGACAACGAATAGCCGCGGAGTTGGGGAGGGTATCCTGAAAAAGAAATGCACCTGTGACGCCCAGACGGAGAGGCAATGCAGACCTTGGCAGCACATTCTGGCACCATGCACACCGGCCAACTCTCCACTCCCTGACCATAGAAATTGTAGAAGTCGGTCAGGGGAGCGAGGGGTGTTGGGTGGGCTTGGTCAAGGGCCCAGTAGGAAATATGAGGACGGTGAGGGAGGACCCAAAAGAAGGTGCTTACGCGTCTCACTGCTTGGCGCGGTCGTAGGAAGCGACACGGGATGTTGGAATTGCTGGGAAAAACGAGCTTTGCTTAGGCCAGCACGTCGTGCGGTTCTGGTGGCCTCGAGGTTCTTGCATCGGGACGTTATGGGAGGAAAAAAAAAAGTTAAACAAAGACTAGGATGGCGTTTATATGCAACGGCGCTTATATGTCCACTTACCCACAGCGATTGGTCCCGTGTTGTTCGCTGCCAACTCGGACATTCACGACTGCCAGTCATTACCGGGCCGGACTGGACCTACTAATCAGTAATGCGAAGCGGGCTTTGGGATGGGCTTTGCTCGTCTCTTTTTGGACTAGTGTAAGACCGCCCTGAAATTTCCTTTTTTTGCTCGTCCCATCCAATCACAACATTCGAATGGCTGGCGTTAGAGTCGTCAAGCGATGACGTTACACGGCTGCTTTACAGACGCACCCCCTCCTCTACCAAATGTGCGACCGAACCTTACCTGTTTTTTGGCCTCCGATTGGAGCTCAGCTGTCACTGGGTAAGGGGCGCTTTATGACACAGAGCGGAGGGAACAAGGCTAATATCACTAGTGGCAATGATGATGTTTGCATGTGGCAACAAGATTATATAATCTATTTGTGCGCATTTCCATCTATATAAAATTGACTCCCGGGGCAGTTCTTTTTTCCCTCTCCTTACACACGTCCTTTCCGCCGTGTCGGTGGGATGCTGCCTCTGAGCCATCGGAGTTGGCGTGTTGTCTGCGTGTGCTCGGCTGTGTCAGTTGAGTGTGGCATCTGCGTCAGCGGATATTGCATCGCATCGCTTGGCACTTCTCGACCTCGAGCCGTACGGCAGGGGCGGGAATGCTTTTTTGAGCTTTACCTGGAGGGGCCGACCTTGGCCTGCCAGCAGCAGCTCTCTCCTTCCTCTGCTCCTGCCGTGCTGGCGGGTTGCCTCTGAGCCATCAGAGCTGGCATTGCCTTGCGCGCCCGGCTGTGTTAGCAGGGCATGGCATCCTCGCCAGAGGGTCTCGCATGGCTTTGACACTCCTAGCCCTGTAGCCGCATGGCAGCCGGTGAGGATTGCACGCTTTCGGTTCCTACGGTTTAACTGCAAGGGTTAACCTCGGCCTGCCGGTGACGGATCTATCTCTTGATCCTCCCTCCCGCAGTGGCGTTTGCAACGCTCAGGACTAACTCTGAATCACGGTACGTCTAAAAAAATCACAACTTCGCTTAAAGCGCCGAATGCGTGCGATGCCTTCAAGTTCATGAGCGTGTGAGGCTGTTCTGAGAAGGCGACAAGGGCTGAGGCGAATGCAAGACGGCGCAGCTGGGTTGGTCTCGCCCCTATGTCGCGGACGACAACCTTGTCAGCCTGTTCAAGTACTGTAAGTTCCAGTTAGCATCTCCAATGGCGCCAGAGCATCTGTTCTGGCAGTACGTTCTCCTCAGCATCCTCTCCCGAGTGCCCCATTATCAGGAGCATTGCACGCAATTGCGCACTTGACTGCTGGCTGTGCGCATGCAAAAACTGCAGCTACTCTTGTGGATGACAAGCAAGGTAAAATAAATTTTAGGTGGATGGCCTTTCAAGCCACTGTTTGCTTGCTTGGAGCAGGAGCTTTTTGAGATTGCAGTTAAGGGAGGGTGTTTTTTTGCAATGTGGAGAGGAGCAGTCCAATAACATACACGGTAGCTCACACTAGAAATCACTAGAAAGAGTATTGCACAAAAAGACTATGATCTCGAAGGGAGGCTTGCTCATGCTCCAAATTCTTTGCAATCGAAGCAACCCATCCTTTCATATTGTGCATGGTCGAATCCCAGTTAGCAACTGCAAGTTCGGCAAGGATGGCGTCCGCTGGGGAGGAAGAAACGTCTGGGCCGTTGCAGGGTCTCTGCTGGAACTTCCCGGTTACAATGGTGCTGTGGCAGCATTCTCATGGGTGCAAAGAGGCGTCGGTAGTTCCCGGCCACCTGCAGCTGCCCGAGAGCAGGATGCTGCTGCTTGCGTGTAGTGCATCGGGACACGCAGCAAGCGGGATTATGACGCATGGGCAAGGTAGGATCTCCTAGCTGACTAGACCTCTTAGGCCCAAAACCATCGCCGGAGCGAGCAACGGCCTGCATAGATACATCTGCCCTGAGGTGGCAGGGAAGATGGGCCACCGTTGAGCTGCATGGCCCTTGACTGTCTGTGATTACGCGGCGTAGCTGGTCAGGTTCAATAATTTCATGGGAAGGACCCAGAGAACTGGCATCGCCAAGTGATGAGCAAGGAGATTGATTGGTCAAATGACCAGGCACCAATTGAAGAAACGTGTTGCTGGGGGCAGCTGGGGTGAAGTACGGTGAATGACGGGTCCGGGGCGCGATGAATTCTGCATGCGTGGCGAAGTAGAGTACTCAAATGGCGGACTGTCGAAGTTGCGTATCAGGGGAACGCGTGCGAAGATGGTCGAAACACGTGATTGCTGACATGAGACAACGCCAGGTAATGCATTGCAAGGGTCAAGTTCCGCTGAGATGCTAGCGGGTGCGATTGGGCTGAATGGGGCCATGGCACTCAGCGGCTATCCCAACATCTGGGCGTAAACTGCACTTGCAGTAGAGAGAAATGTTCTTTACGCGCCCAGGCTGCCGCATGTACCAATGACTCCAACGTGGGCTGCAGATGAGCTGGTAGGACGGAGCAATGGTCAAGGAGTTGTAAACTCTCTGCCAGCAGGACAGCATCGCAATGCCTGAGAGTCAGGGTGAGTTGGTCACCTTCCAGTGTTTTCATCTCAGATGCAATCCGAATTGTTTCGCCAAAGACTCGCTAATCTAAAAACACATATCAAGGCAGAAGCAGCGGAAGAGGGCGGGTGCAGTGAACCTGCCGGATTCCGTCTCATCATCTCACCTTTGGCTGCTGACATCCGCGCCGCCTCCATCGCCGGAGCATTCAGAGGCATGTCAGCTCACTTTATAAACATCACTAGCTTATGTTTCTCCGATGCCGGCCGTGGAAGAAGCCAATGACGCTGCAGGGACTTGGATTGACAAGTTATGCGTTAAGAACGGCACATATCTTCCGGATTCGCATCCGAACCCTGGCGTGTATCCATAGCTTTGTCTTTGCGTATTGTCCCCTGAGCTACCATTCAGCGCTGGCATATCACAACGCTCAACTTCAGGCAAGCACCTTCCGTGAAGAATTTGATACGGAGGCATTTGAGGATCTAACTCGACCCAAGTACGGTATGATTCATAAGGTGCGGCAATATCGTTTACTCCTTGCCAAGATAACGCACGTAACGTACAGCGTGCGGGGACATTATTAAAGGAGTGGAAAAAGGTGCTAGCAAGCAACGAGAATTACGATGCCGTCCCTGCAACAATGGGAATGAAGAGAAAGGCTGTCCGTCACCAAGCTTGAATTTCGGGTGCATCATGCTAATGATGGCGAATTATTTTTCAGGATGTTTCGGTTAATGAAGCAGACCTCCGAAGTGAGTATGCCGCGGGAATGGCGGGTAAAGTGAATCAAGGTCTGATTTAGCAGGTTTTTTCGCAGATTCTGATGCAGAGCGGTCGTGGCCACAACAGCTTTGGGTCGACCAGCTCAAGGCGTGTTTTACACTGCGCAGCCACTCCGCAGTGCATGTGCCATTACTCACTCCGGGACACTGTAGGAGGTGCTCAAAAATGAGGGTCTGCCGACGACGGGGAGGAATGCCGAGCTCGTTGAGCGTATAAGTGAGTGGTTGAACAAACGCTGATTTCTATATTTTTTTTTACGGATGTATAGTGCAGTGTTTGTACTGAGCCAGTTCCCGTGAAATTGTGGGGCACAATGTGCTCCTAGCTGAGATGCTGATCTCCGGCAGACTTTCAGTCCGGAGGCAGAACAGGGTTTTGGCGCCCGTTCGTGTTCACTTGGACGCCGGATAAGACGGGGGCCAGAGCAAACCAATTGTGGTCCTGATCGAAGGACCTCCTGGGTATGTTCAAGCTAGCCTGCGAGCCGCCGCTGCTCAAATTCGACGACGGTGGGCGCGAAGCCTCCACGGCTGCACATACATCCGGATGGCTGCCTATCTGCCGGTCCCTCGCCATAGCCCGAACGGCCCACAGGTTCGGATAATAATAGAGCTTAGTGCGCCACCAGTGCCAGACAAGGGCCTTACCGCAGGTCCTGTGCATTTCCCGCCGTGGGGAACTTAGCATCGGCAACGACAGGGAATATAGCCAGAAATTCTGTTCCTCTCCCAAATCGACGCGCCCTCCATCAGGGTTGGTCCCATCGGTTTCGCGTGCGCTGCCCCTGTCGGGTTTCCCGCTCGGTAAAAGGGAGCTGTGCTCGCGAGTTCTCTTTCTCAAAGACGCTGCATTCGCTTGCATGGACTCGAGCATCGTTTTAAGGTGAGCATCACGCGCTAGACTTTCAGACAAGTGATATTATTGTACAGCGGCCGGCTAATCCAGTCCTACGCAATACACTAAGGCGGGCGCCTGTGCTAGACTTTTGCATGTGAGTTTGTGCACAAACAAGATCGCCCATGGGACCGCCATCCACAGCAGAAATCAAGCCGCTGCCTTGAAACACCGCAGGGTGCAAATAGGTTCGCACTGCCCGGAAGGCCATCGGAATCAATGGCTCCTCAGCATTTTTCGTGTCACTCCAGGTGGCGAAGGCGATAACTCCAAGGCAAGAGCGTCAAGCTTCAAAGCTGTTGTCGCTGAATTATACGTCAGCGTAGGTGCCTATAATGTCTCTAAGCCAGAAGACAGTCGTCCTGAGAGATCTGTGCCAATAGTCTCGACAATGAACTGGCTTTGCGTCTGGGATGACCGACGATGGTGCTCTCCAGCAGCAGAGGTTGTTAACAACCTACTTGTTCTCCGTGCCTGTCACTAGGGCGTTGTTGGACGTGCTCAAGGGCCTCCGTGCGCCAATCCTCCATGGGAATTTTCACCTGCCAACCGTGGCTGATCTCGTGCGCAACTCTTTTCCATTTTCGTCACTGGTGCTGATGCTAATTAGGCTTGTCGGCCTTCCTTGTCGGACTGCTGCCTTCGCTAATGCTTGCTTGATGGCTCGGAGAGTCCGGTGCGACTTACAATCTTCCTGGCCATTAACACTGCAGACAAACCCGATTCGCAGATGGTTTCGCCCTTCTCGTCGAATATGCGAGCATGACGCGTAACGTCAGGTCGGGGGTTAACTGACTGGGGTCGCATAGGTGCCGAGAAGTGCCTTGCTGTCCGATGAAGCGCGGAACACAGCCTCCGGACATGCGCTGTGCGCCGTTGGGGTACCTGTTGCCAAACTGTCTGCCATCCCCACCGCCTGCAAAGAGAAACCTGTTGGCGTCCGTCTACTCTGCTATTTCAATCGCAAAGCGGCGCACACTAGTACCCTCAAAAGCACTGTTTCGTGACTGGTAAGCCAAATTACTGCACCCTGCATGTACGATCCGTCCTCCGCTGCAGAGTAGATAGCCCCCGCGATAAACCCCTCAGGGAATGAGTTTCCGCACCCATTCCCGTCCGTACAGCGTGCAACAACATCTCCCTCTGCGTCGGGCGCCGTTTCCGCCAACGAGGAAAGTCATAGGTGCAGGAATGGGCACCCACCACCTGGGCTACGGAGCGGCAACAGCGCAAATGCATCCGGTCCAGAGATATACGCCATCGCAAAGGCAGACGCGTCCCCCGTCAGTTCTGGCGTAGGCCGTTTGTTTCACCACCATCTGCTGTAGCTCTGCAGTACGGTGTCACTGGTACAATGGTGACTGCACTAAAACGACTATGCCACGCAAGCATCCGGACCGCGTCCTTTCGTCCGGCTCCACCGACCTGCCTCCCCTTCCGCGTCGGCCGTGGTTCTTGCGCTTGCCACGCGAGATGTTTCACCTCCCCAAACTTGTCCGTCGCCTAAGTCCGCAGAAATGCAGCACTCTTTGCCCTATGCACAAAGCAGTTGGGCCATTGATACCCCCGCCCCCCTCACCAGCCTCCACCAGCCTCCATCATGCCCCCCCTCGTCCACTCCCCCTCCCCTCACTGCGTCCATCGGCCGCCCATCCTGCCACAACGACCCTCCGGTTCGCTCTAGTGTCCTCATGATGTCCAAACTCTCCCCGGGCGGAATCGCCCATGGATGCGATGGCGTCTCACATGCCATATCCACCACCTTCCTCAGTACCCGACCCGCGTCCACCGCCAAGAAGAATGCCACACCATGCGGTAAGTCGTCCATACCCGGCTTGAACCCAAACAAACACCTCGACCACACGTTCGCAGTTTGCAACACCAGCACGGCACGTTACTCGTCCGCATCGGAAACAAGATGCTGCAGTTCGTTGTGCACCCTAGGAGCCATGCGTCAATCTGGGTGAGAGGTCTGTCGTGATGAGCAAGAGATGGGGGTAGTCTACCCCGAATGACCGGACGATCCAATTAATCTGTGACGCCATGTAACCCACCCAAAACTCGGCGGGTAGGCTGCCCTTGGAAAGCGCCGCTGTGATCCCGTGTCCCAACAGGGGCGTCTGCGGTCGATAGGACAATGCAATCTCCAGCTTGTTGAACGCGAAACTTTCCATCCCACCGAACCGAAATCTGCACCCAAAGAGACCCGGTCGGTGAGCGTTCTTTCCTTCGGTTGACACATGCAGGTTCTCGGCTAGCTTTTTAGCTCTCTCTGGCTGCATTTCTGCGTTTGATTGCAAGAGAAGTAAAACAGCTTGTCTCATTCCCGCCCTGTAGATGCACGAATAATTGAACACTTTGGCCTGGTCACGTGAAAATCCCTAGATACTCGCTGTTTCGAGCGTAGGTCCATCCCTGCAGCCCTGGTACGCTCGAGCGTTATCCGACCAACCTCAGTGGCCCCGTGCAAGCCAAACTGCGCATCACCCCATCGTGCATCTCCGCCGAAACCGCCGAAACCGGCGTCAGAACCTCGGCGCACGAACCATCGCCTCCAGCTTGGACCCTATGCAGTTCTTCACCATATTACTCGCTGTCGACCGCGTCTCCTCGATCGCACGACGCGTGACAGTGCCCATCATGGCCACCTGTGGAAGGATCATAGCCCACTTGTGCTTTGAAGGTCACGCAAACCGGATGTCGACTCGTTCGTTCTGCCACATGGCCATCTGATTCAATATGTGTTGGCACTCCCGCCGCCCTTGTGCGGGAGCTTGTAAAAGAGGAATCGGCGGTCACTGTCTCCCTGTGTCATCTCGCACAATGCCTGGTCAGCAGGGTCCGAAAACATGAGCAGCCGCGCGCGGGTGGCAAATACGACGCCGCCCAGGACTCTAAACGTCCAACCATGCTCCTTGAAATGAAAAAGAGGGCGGCCCATCCAGGATAGATGCAGGAGAACCGGAGAGATTTGGTTTCTTATGGCGATGTCGAGTGTACTGGGTGGGAGATCATCGATCATTCTTTGGCCTTGCAGGGTCCCAGTACCATTTCGGTCAGATGACTTGGGACTTGGTAGTTTGGGAAGGGGAATGTCTGGGACAACTTTGTACGGGGAACAACGGGGATGATTTTTCAATCTAGTTGTCATAGGAAAGGATCTTGTTCGCATCCCTCGTCTGCGAGAGATTTTTCAAGATTGATAATGCGAGCCTCCAGCTCGAGTGCGTTCCCCGCTGGCAATGGCAAGAGCTAAAGGCATGTCCAACATAGTCAGAGGCAAGGAACACCATGCGTCAGCCCCAGAATGGTCAAAATCTTCTCCGCGTCGGCGTTGGGAGGCTGTGTCACCTTGCCGTCGTGAATAGAATGCCATGTACATCTCGTCTGTCGCGGATGTCCGTCAAAAGATAGTTTGAGGAGAATCGGGAGCACACAACTCACGTTGCCAACGTGAAAGACGCCGTCCTCGAGCAAGCTGTGCAGCCATGCAGGCTGTTTATCCACAGACGCTCTAGTCTGGGGTGCGGGATCTACATTCTACAAACGACTATCACTTGGAAAGACATAAACGTCGGAAACAACCAACATTTTCATACATGCCTCTAGATTTCTTTGCCACTTTCTGGATCCAACCGAGCTGAGAGAACCAAGGGCTGTCTCTCCAGGACTCGTTCTGCATCATACTCCTTGCCTGCTCTGCGAGATCGATCAGGTATTTCTTGACATTGCCTTTCAATTCACAGTACGTCCATCCCGCATTGCGTGGATACCCTCCCCCCCCGTTCATTTCACGCAAAATGTCCTTGGTGCGTCCCATCCATGGTGGGTTTGGTGCTCGCCCAACCTAACCCCCAGGCTATTGTAAGTTCACGTGATGTTACGCAGGCTGGTATCTGTGGAGTTATAAAAAGCTTCTCATAAAAATCACGCAGTAATCGGATGGATTCATGACCGTGACCGCGCGAGAGGGCGATATATAGATTGAAGCATTAAAGAAGTACACTAGCGCCCCGGCCCTGCCCCGGCTTGTGGCCCAGACCTCTTAGAAGCCGGGTTAAAGGCTGTGATAAGCCCGACCATGTGGCCCAGCTCGGCCTAGGGCCTGAAGCCGAGCCCAGCACAACACTACAGGCTTCAGGTCGGCTCCAGAAAGCTAGTGTGAACAAGATGTGAGGCACAAGTGACATAGATGGAGCAATGGTTGTACATGTTGGAGATCATACTGTAGATGGCACATTTTTCCTTCTTTTCCTTACTGCCGTCTGATCCTACACTCGTTACATTACCTTATTTAGATATCGCTATTTCCCAAATCGCACAGCATAATTCCTCTCCTACCCTGGCGGCTACGCGTTACGCCCTAACTGCAACCGCACCACCCCCAGCGGCACCGCGCTCATTGCCCCATAGAAGTTGACCCATGAGGGCGGAGTTACCAATCTTTGGCCGGCGCTCAGAATGTGCTGGGGCAACTAGAGGCTTCGGGCTCGCACATGTATGCATGGTTACTGATCCGAATGGTTACTGATCCGAAATACGCGTATCCTGCGGGCCCGACCGCGGGGTGTGGTGAATGGAAGGTTGGGTGGCTTCCCTCACAGCACCCTGGAGTTGTTAGGTTAAGACGCAATGGGACTGAATCGTATGGGTTGGAGGCCTTCTTGTCGTCTTGGTTAAAAGCCAGCAAGATCCAAGGAAAAAAAGGAAAACCGTGCCTTTGAGCGAACTGACAAGGTCCAGGATTGCAATAGGCTCTCCTTGTGGGGGTGGACTCAAGGATGAATCAGTAGCCATCGCGTCTGGCGATTCGACGAGAATGCATGCGGATAGAAAGCGAGTTCTCCTTCATGTCGAACTACGTCGCGCCCTGTGAACATATGCCTGACGCGAGCCCGCAGCTGGGATATGGCTGCAATGAAAATGGAACCCACCAACCCCTCCTGATGGAGAAAAAGCATTTCCTTCGGGATGAACGTGTCGTCCCCGTCCCTTAGGAGGCGGTTGCAGTCTGATGAACGCTGTTAAGGGATATATGGGCCTCGCACGAGGCGAGCTTACCCGGACGAGAGCTCCCGCTGCCCAGCAGGGATGCGAGAAAGGCTGTCTATCTGGCTGATAGCCAGAGCGGCAGAGAATGGGAATGGGATGAAGACTATAGGGATACTCTCACCTGATAGCTTTCCTGGGTTTATAGCGCTGCGATGCTCATTCCGTCACGGCAGGGACAGGGCCAAAAGTGAACCCATAGCCTGAGGGAGCCTGGCACCTCGGCAGTTCGCCTTGCCGGCGAGCAGGGTGCCACACAGGCAGAGCCGCGAGGGCTTCAGCGTCCTCGTCACCCACCTTTGCATGCCCTGATGTTTGCAGATGCTCTCCAATGGGGTCGTTGTCCAACACGGGGGACCCTATGCATGCAATCGACGTAGAGATTGCCTTCTTTGGTCCAAAAATGTGAGAATGGATCTGCAAAGTGAGATAAACCGGAAAGGGCGTGAGCCCATTAGAATCGGCACTGCTAACTTGTGGCTCTTGCTTAGTGTTTGCAACGCCGTTTAGGGTTGTAAGAATATCCTCAGTGACTGTCAGAGTCAACTAGATCATATTAGTAGCTACCTGTAAGAATATCTAGGTAGCAGTCAGACAACTGTGTATAGTACAAAGAAAGTGGCTCACCCTCAG
>JBBPMH010000741.1:0-17205 GCA_038090235.1 Pulveroboletus ravenelii
TGGTGAGAGGCAGTGAGTGCCTCACACACCGGGTCAAGAAGAGGTATACCCTGAGCTATTTACCGAGACGGATGGCAAGGTTGTTGAAGGGCGGGTTCGTGAAGAGGGAAGTAAGCTTTGTAGCACAGGACCGACCACTAAGTCCTGAAGATTAAGCGCACTCCATTCCTGCCTTCAATTCAGCGACGATAGTACCTCGCATCGTTGTCGTTCGCCGCATGACTTGTGAAGTTGTGCATGAGTAGTACTCGTGCTTTCGATGGTACAACTGATCCTTGGGCCTCTCTGCATGGACTGACGAACGTCAGCCAAGTGAACTGAGCAGGTCAGTATTCGCTGACGACCCGGTCGAAATGTACATATTCGGATGATCCACTGGATTACCTTGCCGCAGTCACGAATCAAGTACCTTGAACGCAAGAGGTATGGTGGCCACAGCGGTAACCTGGACAGGTTTCTGTACACGTATGGATGGTGCAAAGGGGTCAGATCAAAGGCAGTAAGTCAATACAGAAAGTAAATGGTAAGGACCATTCATGTCAACAGGTCATGCCAGATATGGAACGGTACTCCCAACGGGTGGGTGGCTAGCACGGAGTTTGTTGGGGATGGACATCCAAGCCAGTAGCACCTTGTATCACAGCAATGTCCGACTTGGTGTACGGTCTTGTTGCGACAGTGCATGTTCGAAAGACCAGAGGCCCTTCGATGGACCGTGGGAATATTTTATGCAAGGATGAGCTTGCGTCATGCGACGCGCCTTTGGTTTGCTACCTCCACGACATGCCCGCCCCTACGCGACCACAGAAGACGCCAGTTGGCGTTCAATCCTACTACCAAGCCAAAATAGAAGCTGCGGAGCTGTTGGTCAACCAGAAGACGCAGAATCTGCGTCGGTTGGAGGCGCAGCGGAATGCGCTGAACGCTCGAGGTGCGCTCCATGTTGTGGTGGATGACTGGATGACAAATGGGGCTGTAGTGAGGTTGCTTCGGGAAGAGTTGCAGCTGCTGCACGAGCCGGCGAGCTATGTTGGTGAAGTTGTGAGGGTGATGGGCAAGAAAAAGGTGTTGGTCAAGGTGCAGCCCGAGGGAAAGTACAGTGCGTGAGGAGCGTGTTTGGGCGTGCTCTGATTGCTTACGCTGCGCGCAGTTGTCGACTTTGATTCTGAGATTGACGTTGGAGCACTCACGCCGTCGCAGCGGGTTGCACTGCGGTCGGACAGCTACACGATTCACAAGATGCTACCGAACAAGGTGGACCCGCTTGTGTCGCTGATGATGGTGGAGAAGGTGCCGGACAGTACGTATGAGATGGTGGGGGGACTGGACAAGCAGATCAAGGAGATTAAGGAGGTGATTGAGTTGCCGGTGAAACACCCTGAGCTGTTTGAGGCACTCGGGATCGCGCAGCCGAAGGGGGTGCTCTTGTACGGGCCGCCTGGCACGGGGAAGACGCTGCTTGCGCGAGCGGTGGCGCATCACACGGACTGCAAGTTCATTCGGGTGTCTGGGTCGGAGTTGGTGCAAAAGTATATTGGAGAGGGGAGCCGGATGGTGCGGGAGTTGTTTGTGATGGCTCGGGAGCATGCGCCGAGCATTATTTTCATGGACGAGATTGACTCGATCGGGAGTTCGAGGGGGGAGAGCGGGTCGGGCGGAGGGGACTCTGAGGTGCAGCGGACGATGTTGGAGCTGCTGAACCAGCTGGACGGGTTCGAGGCGACGAAGAACATCAAGGTGATCATGGCGACGAATCGGATAGGTGAGCCGGTTTGGCGAGGGGGTGAGCGCGGTCTGACTCGGCACAGACATTTTGGACTCGGCATTGTTGCGGCCGGGCCGGATTGACCGCAAGATCGAGTTCCCACCGCCGGGACCCGAGGCACGTGTGAGCATTCTGCGGATTCACTCGCGCAAGGTATGGGGCATGAACATCGTCGGTCGTTTGCTGATGGCGGGTAGATGTCGCTCCAACGGGGGATTGATCTCAAGGCACTCGCGGAGAAGATGGGGCAGTGTTCGGGTGCGGAGGTGCGGGGCATCTGCACTGAGGCGGGTGAGTGACGGTGTCCTTTGCCTTCTCCTCTGATGTCGTGCAGGGATGTATGCGCTGCGGGAGCGACGGCAGCACGTGACGCAGGAGGACTTTGAGTTTGCGATTGCAAAGGTGCTCAAGAAGCAGCAGGAGGGAAACACGTCGATGAATAAGCTCTTCTCCTGATGACAAAGACGCCGATGGAACCGCGCCGAAGGGTGTCGCACTGCTGATGTAATACGGGAATGTCCGGTGGTAGTTTTTTTACACACGCAATCGAATCGAGTTGACTCGCCCACGCCCGTTGCCCTCCCCCAGCCATGCTCGAGCCATACAGGATCGACGACTTCTTCAACCTCGACGCCCCTCCCGCAGACGACGCCCTCTTCTCCCTCTTCCTCGACGACGACATCACAAAGCTCTCCCCTCCCTCCTATGACTTTCTCTCCTCCACCTCACCCGAACCCTCCACCTCCACCTCCTACTCCCCCATGTTCGCCATCGACCCCCAGCTCGTCGGCACACCCGCCACCTCAAAGGCCTTCTCCGACTTTGGCGACGACGACTCCGACGACGACCCCCTTCCATTGACCAAGCCATCCAAAAAGGGCACCGTCATGTCGGGTGGCATCAGAAAGGCCCCCCTCCCCGACAAGGACAACAAGGAGGGCAGGCCCAAGAAGGACCCCACCCTCCTCAAGATCCTCGAGCCGGAAGACTGGCGTCCAAGCCCAGAGGAATACAAGAAGATGTCCAGCAAGGAAAAGCGCCAGCTCCGGAACAAGATCAGCGCACGCAACTTTCGTGTCCGTCGCAAAGGTCCGCCCTTTTCCTCGCCCCTCCCTCTCCCCTCACCCCCTCTGCACAGAATACATATCCACCCTCGAGGGCGACATCGCAGAGCGCGATCGTCTCATCGATGCCATCCGCTCCGAGCTTGGCTCCTCCAAGTCGGAGAACATCGCCCTCCGCCAGGAAATCACTGCCCTCAAGAAGTGTCTGCTCGAGGGCCGTGCCCTCCCCGACCTCCCCCCACCCGCCGAGTTGCCGCCCGTTCCCGTTCCTCCGTCCACGCCCCCGTCCCCTTCCCCCGTCGCAGCCACGGCCTCCGTCGTCACTCCAAACACACAGAAGGACCTTGCCACGTCTCCCAGGCTCAGCAACCGTGCCTTCTGGGGCGGCCTCGGCGGTATCGGCGTTACGCCCGTCCACACCACTTTCGTCCCCCCTATCGCCACCCTTGCCCCCAAGACCCCCTTCTCGGGTGGCAGCCCCGTTCTCAAGCCATCCATATTTTACGAAGAGACCATTCGCCCCCGGGCCTTTCAGGAAAACATCAACCCTGGTCTCAACAGCCCTTCCTACCGCGGTCTCGTCGAGAAAAACGGCTACGCCAACATCAATCCCGCACTCAACAACCTCAACACTCATGGTCTGGGTGCTTTCGATGCCTTTTCCGACGTCAACCCGTTCACTTTCAAGACCATCGACGCTTATCGCATGCAACTCTGGGGAAAGATGGCCGCACAGCAGCATGCCCACCAGTCACAGCCACAACCGCAGCCGTACACGCAACCCCTCGGCCTGGCGAGCAATCTCAAGCCACACTTTTTCAGCCCAGTCAACACCCTCAAAGCCAAGGCTGCTTACCCTACGCCACCTTCCTCGCCAAAGCTGCCATCGAAAGAACACGTCGCGGCTGCCGCAATCGCGAGTCAGACCCTCTTCAGCAAACTTGGCAGTGCATTCTGGGATGCCTTTGCTGGCTCTCCCGCCCATCCTTCCGCATCCCCCAACTGGGATGCAGAGAAGGTGCGCAAAGTGCTCGAAGGCCGCGCAGTCGTCAAGGTCGTCGATGTCGACGTGCCTCCTGCACAATCGGTATCATCCACGCCGGCACCGTCCGCAAAGGCGGACAAGCCATCGTGCAATTGCCTGACGGATATCTTGGAAGAATCGATGCGAAGTCTGACGCTGAACAAGAAATAAGCTTGTACGCAGCATTAGAATTTAGTTTGCTCCTCTTTTGCCTTGATTGGTCTCCCCACTCGTTTGTCCGCGCTACATCTCGTATTACATACGCAGGCTGAATATGTGCAAGGTATCGCACGCACCATAAGCTGGTGCACAGTCTCGCTGAGAAGGTTGTTGTTACTACTTACCCACTTGTTTCAATTACACACACTAGTCCATATTGTCCTCTTTGGAATGTACATAGCACACAGGATCCATCGGAAATGAAATGAAATCAAGTATGACTGCGCAAATCTCACGGATTTGAATGTTGTTTGGCAACTTGGAAACAAATAACACAATCCGAACGCGTCTCGCCTAGGTCCCGCATCGCAGCCCGTTGACGACGATGACCGATGCGTCGTTCAAGGACGTTCCGGAGTTGTTCGAAGTGAGCTGTCAACGTCAGGTGTCGTGCTAGCCTTCATCCGTCCGTATTTTCTAGGTCGAAATTGGGGAAGCCTTGACCGCGCGCACTGAAAGTCTTGGTACGTTTTTTCTTCTTGGACCCCGCGAACGATCACGGATCCCCACCCTCCACAGCGACCTTTCGCGAACTCGGTCCGCCAGATCTGTGCCATGTAGTCAAGAGTATGGGGAGGGCGGGGCAGCGGGATGTGCGTTTTCTTCACCTGGACCCTGACGCTTCCTAACGCCAGGCACCCAGCTCGGCTCGTTCCACTTTGTCTCCGGGGTCGATGCCAGCTCCTCTGCCTCTCTCGCTGCTTATATCAATTCGCTCACGTACGCCATCGAGGACAACTCGGCGTGGTTTTCCAAGGGACCAGTGTGGAAAGTTCGGAATGGTTGTTATTGCTGCTTTAATGCCTTTTCGCGCGTGGACATTCGCGTGGATGTCAAGATTCCGGGTGGGGTGCATGCATACGTGGTCGATCTGCGAGGAGAGCGGTGCGTCTCACTTTTGGTTGGGTTGGGTTGTGTTTATCCCTCGCTTCGACAACGAACAGGCATGAGGCCACCCCTGATATTTGGCAAGAAACCTACGTTTCTGCACTCCTCCGTGCGATTCTTTACTCGGACGATCCGACGTACTGGTTGGATGCACATCGCAAGTTGGATCCGATCACGACAGGAGAGGGGGAGGTGAAATTTTTGCAGGCAGCCGAGGCGTTGTTTATCAAGGGTGCGTTTAGAGGTTCCCTTACAGAGACGCACGGACGGACTCGCATATAGGCTGGCAGGTCGGTTCGGACCCGGAGATTCAAGTGGCCACGGTCGTCTCGAATCACCTCACGGCGGGGGTGATAAAATACTTTGGTTCGAGCGGGCGGTATCAGCAGGCGGCGAATCTGTTTGAAAAATTATCGGTGAGGGAACCCGAGGTGGCGTCCTTGCTGGCCAAGAGTTATATTGGGATGAGTGCGTTTCCCGTGCTGTCGATGGTACGCGTGTACTGACTATGTGTGTGCGCAGACGAAGAAGTCAAGGCGGTACAAATTATGTCGGCCGCGATGAAGCGCACGCCCCATTCCTATACACTTCTTCACACCCAGTGCGATTTCCTGCGCTCCAAGGGCAAGGCAGCGTGGGCACTCAAACTGGCCAGGGAGGCGGTCAATTGCGCGCCAAGCGAATTTGTGACGTGGGAGAAGCTGACGGAGTTGTATATCGATACCAAGGATTACGAGTCGGTGCGTCGTTGGTCCATTCTCTCGCTTATCGTTGGGTGACACGCGTTCAAGGCTTTGCTCACGCTCAACTCGTGTCCCATGTTTACGTACAATGGCAAGGATGCACACCGACCGATTCAGACGTCGCGGGTGCACCTCCCGTTTAAACGCCAGATCACTGATATTCTGCCGGAGAAACAAAAGACGGAGGATGACGAAGTACGTTTTTGTTTCCCGCGTGTTCACCTACTTACCCCTGTCCTAGGCTGATCCTGCCCTCCTTCGTCTCCCAGCACCTGGTCTCCGGGGTACCTGGGCACGTGCGTACTCCCTCCTGACGCGCCTCGTCTCCGAGATTGGATGGGACGAGCTCTTGAAGACGCGGAGTGTCGTGTTCGTCATGGAAGAAGAATATCGGATGCAAAAGTCGCAGGCGGATCTGCACAGCGCGATGGGGAGTGGGCACGAGTTGGGATCTGGTTCGCAGGGGGTTGGGGTTGGGGTTGAGGATGTGGTGATACACGAGGATGGAACGGTGGTGAAGAGGCTCGAGTCTCTGACGTTGGACGCGGGTGGGAGGGAGGCTGACGATGATGCGTCGACCAGGGCGATGCATAGTCCGCAAGAGTCGCGGGGATCTAATGGACAGCTGGGTGTGTCGGGGAGCATTCCGATCATTAGGGTGTCGACCGAGTCGGATATCGAACGGGAGTTGGCGGCGGCTACGAATGAGGAGGTGGATGGGGAAGGGCCGACGACGGCAGGAAAAGAGAACGGGCAGGGGCGTGAGGTGCCGAGTCTGACACTGGAGAGGCCCGTGGTTGCAGCTGCAGCCGTGGTGGACCAAGATGCGGCAGAGTCTCCGATGTCGGGGCAGGATGCATTTTCGTTTGCGAACAAGCGGTTGTGTGAGAGGTGGTTGGATAACCTGTTTATGGTTCTGTACGAGGTGCGTCCGTTGTCGCCCTGAGCGTCCACATCTAAACGCGCTGCTGCAGGACCTGCGCGTGTGGACGATCTTTCGCGCTGAAGTCGCCCATTTCAAGACCCAACACGTCGCGTACCGCAAGACGGGGTTGGAATGGGAGATTTTGGGCGATCTGGGCCTGCGATTGCATCACAAGGAAGAGGCCAAGGAGGCGTACCAGCGGTGTCTCGAAACGGCACGGTACGCACAAAAGCCGTGGGCGAAACTGTTGGAGATGTATGCCGAAGAGAGCGACATTACCCGGACGATTCAGACGGCGATACGGGTGGCTGCGTACCAGTACGCGGATTACACCGAGATGGCGGTGAGTGGGTTGGCTACTGAACCGAGGACGGGGGCTGATTGACGACTAGTATCCCTCGTTGATCGCCCGTTCGTTTTTCAGATTGGGACAGATCCATGGGCATGCCAAGATTGCGTTTACGTTGCTTAGCATGGGACTTCCGGAATCGGTGCTCAAGATCATGGACGGATACTTGCAGTACGGGAAGACGTTCAAGGTAGAGGGATATGATTTTTAATAGTTGTGAATGATCCTTTTTTCTCGCTTCGTTCCGTACGTTGGACCCGTTTGAATACATATCTTGAACCTGATGGGGCTGTCGAGACACGTGCGATTACGCCGCACTGGTGGCGGCAAGCGGGTTAAAGCGGAACCCGGATCTCGTGGACAATTATTCAGTCAAGACTGGTGGCAACGACCCTGATCTCCTCTTTCGACAACGACCTCATCCGCTCGTCGATTTCGCAACGCGGCACTTCTGCAACGACCACACAGAGACCTCTGGTGTTTTCTTTGCGAAGGAATCACTCAGGGGACAGGGAGAAGGTGACCAGCGGGTCCAATTACACGGCAAGGGAGTAGTGACACCGTTGACAGGCACGGTCTCCATCGACGGAGACGAGGTACTAATTCCAACCAGTTGGAAACCGAACGCCACATAAACAACTGTACAACGGACGACGAGGGTCATGTCTGATTCGCCCATCCGCCGCTTCTCCACGGCCAGTCCGACGAATCATTTGAAGCGAGAGGAGAGTCTGATCAATGCGTACGAGGCGGAGGAGGAACGGATCACTAATGTGTTGTCGCGCAAGTTGGAGCAGGTGCGTCGTCTCGTTTCTCTCTTTTCCATTCCATACTGCCGCTCTCTTTTTCTCTTTTCCCCCCTCTTGTTGTTGGTTGGCTGGTTCTGATGGTGTCATAGCTCCGCGCGGAAAAGATTCAACTCGAGAATGTGCTCGAGGCGGAGAATGAGTCGCATGTGAATAGATTGAACCGGGAGTTATCTGCCCTGCGGGCACAGGCACAGGCGAGCGCGAGCGGGAACGGGAACACGACGGCAAGCGGTGCCTCTTCTCCTCAGGCCATCCGCGCACCCCTTCTGAGCAGTTACGATCCGATGACGCCGAGCGTCGAGGTGATGCTGGAAGCGATGCGACGGGAGAACGAACAGTTGCGAACGCGGCTGGTCGATACCGAGCGGGATTACGTACGGATCTCGAGATTGAATGATATCTATAGGGAGGAACTGTTGGAGTTGCGAAGGCGGGTGAGTCGGGCGCGGGTTTTTTTTTTTTTTACAACGACTGGCGTTGACTGCGACACGATCAGCTTGGGTTGTCGGTGGATAATCTGGTGGGGTTGACGCCTTCCGACCCGTTTTCGCAGCCGACGCACCAGCGGTCGTCGATGTCTGGCATGTCGTCGCCGAGCACGTCTGTGGTGTATTCGTCGGCACGACCGACGCATGCGGTGCCTATTCCTTCTCATGGGGTGCCGATCCCAAGACCGTCGTCGTCGATCCATCGGTCGCAGAACGACACGTCGGGAACGATGACGCCATTATCGTACTCACCCTCGTCGACAGAGTCGCCTTCGCCGTTCCCGTTCTCGCCTGTGCTCTCCGCGCACGCGCCTGCGAGCAGCAGCTTGTTGAGCAATGGGACGCATATGACGACGCCGCCTTCGTCGTCTGTGCAGTCGAATGGTGTGCCGGGGGGTGGGGTTGGCAATATGCATGCGTTGACGTATCCGAGTGTGCCGCCGCCGTCGTTGTCGTCGTCGTACGGCTCTCCGGTGGTGTCGTACTTTCCGCAGAGGGAGACGTTGCCTGGTGGTGGACTGAGTCGGCGGGGGTCGAGTGGGGGGCGTGGGCGGGGGGCGATCGGGGTAAGCGCAGGGACGGAGGTGGGTGGTGGGACCTGGCGGGGTGGAGGGAGCGGGAGTCGGAGGGGTAGTGTGGAGCACGGGGGGAGGATTGCGGAGACGGGGACGTTGGTGTCGAGGTCGAGGGCGGGTAGTCGGGGTGTCGGGTCGACGGTGATGTACAGTGCGCCGGCGACGGAGGGCGGGAGTGGGTGAACGTGAGTCTTCTTCTTCTTCTTGCGCTTCGGTGTCGATCATGTGTGTGTTGTATTCATGGATTGTCTTATGCATCTTGAGCACGGACAGGGGTTCAATATACTGCTTATTGCCCATTGTCTGCCATATGAGGTATACATGGCTGTGAAGGCGGACATGAAGGCGAGAGAGTTCATCTGCACGACGCCTGAGATGAAGCAACCAGTAACGTTATGGTTTGGGCATTCAAATCCTTTTTTTGCTCATCACAACGTTCGACTGGCTGGCGTTGGCGTCGTAACGTTAGACAACTGCTTTTCAGATGGGCCTCAGTTCATAGGGTCCGACTCAAGGTTTCATTGGGGAGGGTTTCAGGGTCATACCGACGGGAGAAGTACCCAATTCGGGTCCGGGCGTCTCGTTTGGTGAGTCACGGCGAACTATAAAAGGGAGGGACGCGAATATCATCCACAAATTCCCCCTTTTTTCCATGTCGTATCAATACCCATTCATTCCTGGGCACTCTTCGATGCCTGCAACACCCCAAACGACGTATCGTTGGGATGACGGTGACCCACATCATCAAAAACAACAACAACAACATGAGCAGCAAGTTCTACAGCATCCACTTCAGCATCAGCCCGAGCAACACCAAGGCGTGTATGTCCCTGCGTCGTCCACGACGCCTGTGGAATTTCAAGAGCGCGTCCCAATTGTGCCTAGCCAGGACCCCACCGCCAGACGTCCTGGTTCGAGCCATCTCACTACTGAGGATGATGAGCCGCAGCTGCGTTTGCAACATGTGTCCGTGCCGGCCCTGTTACAGCCTGAGCACATGAGACCACCCATGATTGATACCACGCGCGCGTATCATGTCGGAACCAGTGCGAGCCCTCCCTCGGGTCCGTCGTCTGCGGGCCCGAGTGGTGTGTGTCACGGTCCTGGCGTTGGCCCTGTGCGTGCTCACATATCCCCCGTGCATGCGGATCCGCGCGCTGGGACGCATCCGTATCGGCGTCCCCAGAGTGCTGCGGGGGTGGTGATCGCAAGATCAAGAAGAGAGCCTGAAGACGTCCAGAGTGTGAGATATTCAAGACAGGGACAGGCAGCGTCCTCGGGCACCCCGCTCTCTGCAACGACAAGATCAAAAGGGAAAGGGTTGCCTGCCGCTGTCAAGATGACTTCAATGACCAAGTGCGTGGTTGTTTCCGCCCTTGTTGGCGTCGCTGGTGTCTCACGCGCTTCCCTAGGGGATTGATAAACCCTGGTTATTCGCCGACGGGTACCAATATAGTGATTCGTACAGACCTACACTTCAATAATGAAACGAGCGTCTTGACTGCATTGTGTGAACTCCCTGGTCGAACCAAGGGTGATGTTGCCGTCACTCTCTCGACCAATGCCATGAATCGGGTAAAGCAGGTCGTCGTCACTGCCCAATCGCCCCCAGACCTCGTGGGCGATGGATATGTGTTGAGAGAACGTCGGTCGGGCAGCGTCTCACGCACGTTTGTCGTCCCGAATGGAACAACAGTGCGTCTGTCTCTTTCTTGGCGTATTCGTGCACTATCACGGACACTTGATGTATGCACAGCCCGAGGACGTCCATGTTGAGATGCGAGACGGTCTGCTGTCGTTGATAGTCCAGTGTCCGCCACCCTCACCCGAGGACGATTCGCAAGAGATTGCGATACGCTGAGTGATGCATCTGACTTGGCCCACTCACTAATCGACACCCCTCAGCCCGAAAAAAAAAAGAACAGAAAAGAAAAAGTGGATGCCCCCTCGATACACTCACTGTACATGTATTCTAGATCGCCGTTTCGTTTTCACGTATTCGTTTACTGCACATGACGAGGCCAGTACATTATACCGACACGGACCTTATCGTTCTTTGATTGTCATCCGTTGTAGCACACTATTCCTAGACTATAGCTCGCTGTTGTTACCATATATGCACGTCTTTACCCTGTCAGACCGTACTTGTCCGACACGCCTCTTGAAGGGAAGGTCTCTGTCGGGTTCACATTCTCGTGTCTGGATGTGGCGCATATCTAGCTCGTCCATGTCAGCCACTTTCTTCACCCACGTCTCCCCCGACCGACATAGATCGATGGCCGCCGACCCACGGGAACACGACAGTGGCGAGCGTCTCCCCCCGGACCACGGGCTCGGGCAACAGTGCGAACAAAACAAGTCGTGACTCGCCCACGCTCGGAGAGACCACACCGGCGAGCACGACGCGGAACACAGCATTTGCGATATCTTTTATTGTAAGTAGCTCATCATGTTGACTTCTAGGTGCTGTAACCTCACACGCGGTGTGAAGGAGCCCGGTCGAACGTCCTCTGGAAACTGAATTGATCATCCTCTGTCTCATGTGGGCCCCTTCCACATACGTCGGACCACCAGGGTTCTGGTTGCATCGTGATACGTCGTGATATAGATGTAATGATGGGGTGGCCGCACAGGGGGCCACCCACGCTCCTGCTAATTATACCGCTTAAAAGTCCACACGGCATCGACTGTGTTTTGCTCTCCAACCATGTCCTGGGCGTTCCTAGTATCGGCCTCTGCCCTCTCTTCGCTGACGCTCGCACAGGCCCAGTTTGCGCAGTCTGGCTGGCCTCAAGTGTATCCCGGAATGCCTTCCGGGGACTACAGTCCAGATTGGCAGAACTGTATGTACTATGTGTACTTTTTGGCTGCACTGACGCCATGACTGGTCTCGCTCGCAGACTTTCAGGTGACCGAGAGTCTTCCAAACGTGACATGGCCCCTCGCTCGGAACTGGGCCGGCAATATCCCCGTGCAGAGACAGGGTCATCCGAATGATACCCTGTTCTTTTGGGCATTCGAGTCCTCCAACGGATCGTTTACAGCGAACAGTAGTGAGCCTTGGGGAATCTGGCTCAACGGAGGGTGAGTTCATGCATGCATGTACAATACACCGCTAAGGGTTTTGTATAGTCCTGGTGCTTCGAGTCTCCTCGGTCTCCTGTTTGAGGTCCGTCGTTTCGGGTGACACACCATGTCGTCAAGTTGACATTTGTATTTCAGAATGGCCCCATTAGCATCCTGGGCGATAATTCGGTTGTCGACAATCAGTATGCATGGACCGATGTCGCCGATTATGTGTGGATCGATCAACCAGTGTATGTCCGACTTTTCATCTTCATGGCGCAAGATTGACGTGCTTGTATTAGCGGAACTGGGTTCAGTACGGCTGATACCGACGGGCATGGTGAGTACATCGAATAGGTTCTAGCCATTGCTGTCTGATTCTGGCACGTATTCAGCCGCTGATGAGAACCAAATGGGTGTTGATTTCGTGAGTCAGTGGCGTATGAATTCTATGCCATCTTGATGCATCGGCAGATGGGATTCCTGGGAAACCTCGTCAAAGTATTCCCCAATCTTGCTACACGTCCTTTATATCTCACCGGCGAGAGTTACGCTGGGACGTACATAGTACGTACTGTTCTCTCAAACAAGCAAACTGATCGGTATAAATTACTTTAGCCGTATATCACCAAAACCTACTTCGAGATGGACAATCCTCCCGTCGATCTCGCGGCAATTGCCATTGGGGATGGAACTCTCGGCTCATTTGAGACGTTCGGTCAGGCGCCAGTGATAAGTGTGCTGGAAACGTACCCTCAAATCATTGGGTATGATACTGAAGTGTTTCAGTACTTTGAAGAGCAGTACGTTCAAGGCAGCTACATCAGTTACCGGGGAATGCTGATTTCTCTACATAGGAGTATGCTGTGTGGGTACAATCTGACTCTTCAGTACCCTCAACCAGGGCATTTTCCGACTCTGAAGGCCCCATTATCCTTTCATCATCCTTTTGTAGGAACCTCCAGAAAGTACGGCTCAGAGGTGACAAGGGAACGGTTCATGATCGAAATACAGGATCGGCTCTCCACAAAGCTGGGGAAGAGGGATGGTTCGCCATTGGAACACGGGGAGAGACTGCACGCACGCGATATGTGGAAGCGAGACCTTACTGGACGTGCGAACGGAACGATCGACCCTTGGTATCAATGTGACCTGTACGACGAGATGCTCGACTACGCTGTCAATTTCACCTTTCCTTGGTGTACGTCTCCATTTTATTCGGCTGTGCATTCTGGAATTTCTGCGTTAGCTGCGAGCCACCGATTTAATGACGTTTACAACATCCCCGATGGATTGAGTCCCGGGGTGAGAATGGATGCGAGTACTTTTCTCAATGGTTCGTCTGTTAGCCGTGGACTGGTATGCTAGCGTTTATGTACGTTTTCGCAGACAATCGCGCGCGCACTGCCCTCCATGCGCCTACGAGCAAAAACTGGGAAGAAGTTATCCCTGATCCTTTCGCACCGAAGATGGGTTCCGGTAAGCAGCTATTTCTCGGTGTTTATAGCAAACTCACATTTGTTGATAGCCGGTCTCTTTGGCGACTCAAGTGAGCCCCAATCCTTTTACCAACCACATATGACAATTTAATCACGATTTATGTTCTGTAGGCATCGAGTGAGTCCTGATCATGTCAAGCATAATGAGATACTCAGAGAAACCAGACCCATGGCATTCCTGACAGATCTTGCAACAAATATGACAGCCCATAATATATCGGTCATCATATATTCTGGAAACGATGATTCGCTTGTCCCACACTTTGGTTCTCAGAGTGGGTTTTCCTAGTTCCCCATTATTGCAACGTGCTCATTGTGTATACAGTTGTCATCCAAGTGCGCTGTTGAACATTTGACACATCATTCACTCCTTGACTTTTTATTATTTAGAACACGACATTCGGTGGAATCCAGGGTTTCACACGTAAGCCAGACACACCGTGGTACAACGACAATGGTGAATTTGCTGGGATTGTCCACCAGGAACGTGGGTGGAAGTATGTTCTTGTGGATCATGCTGGACATCTCCTTGGATATAATAATCCCATCTCGGTGGGGTACTTACTCCTTTTCCGCTTGTCCTTCCTAACATCCATCCAGGCTCTGACCCTCGTCCGAGAGTTCATTTTCGGTAACAATCAAACTGGACTGGTGGCTAATACCAGTTCGGGATCGGTCACGGTTGTTGGAGGAGAAGTGTCTTCCCTCACGAACGAGATCTTGATTGGCCAGGCGGGGATCTATTATGGCCACGCCACGACAGAATCCACGTATTTCTTCCCATCGGCGACCGTTGAGGCTTGGAACGCCTACATGGCCAGTGCGACCGCGACGAGCCACGCAAGCTCCCTACTTTCGGAGGGCTCTCTGACGCGTCAGAGATTTTTCGTGGGTGGTGTGCTAGCGATCGCGTTCACGATGCTGTCGTGAATTCATTGTAGACTGCTTCGTCGGTCGATCTGGCTGCCAGTGTTCAGGTTTGGTTTTGTGGCTGACATGGTGGGTTGAGATGGACCCTAAAGCCCGGTGGGGACTCGCCTAGCATGTACTCGCTGTACTTTGAAACACTGCCTTTTTTTGTACTTGCCTGGCAGGCATTGGAAGGAGATCGTTCTCATAACCGCGTGGGGATATTGGTGCGTATGCATCCTTCTTCTGCAGTGTTTATAATTGTCTCGTGTGGTCGAGATTGGTCTTCACGTCCTCCTTACTGCGTGCTCTGTCCAAGATCTGCTCGGTGAGAATATTTGCCAAGCCCATGATGATGTCGCTCGAGCCACAGGAGACAGTTAACATCACTGAATGCTAGCCCCTGGAAGGCCCAACTGGTTATATCATACAAAATAAGGCAGGACATTGTCAGTTAATGTCATGCACAGGGGCTCAATCAGGAAGTTCTGTGGCAAGGTGGTAATGCCAAGATGAAAGAATGTTAGAGCAGTTTACAAAAGTGGTGCCAACTGTAACCCTTATGCATGATCCTTAAGTACATACCATCAATCCCATCAGCTCTGTGATATCATTCAAGGAGATAACAGATAATGCACAAGTTTGTCAAGGACCTCTGAGATGTAGTTCATGATGGGATTGCTGTCCATGGGGCTTCTGCTAAAGGATTCTTTCATTTGGAGTTGTATTGTCAGGCCAAGTTGTTACTTGATTGATGGCAGAGAGGATGGAAAGCAGTGAATCTTCTGTTTAGTTTTTTACTTCTGTTCAGCTTTTTACTTATGTTCCCTGGACTCTGTTCTCCTCCTAACCAATCTCTTACTCAGCCAATTGTATTCCATAGTCTTCCATCAGGTTCTTCAATGTTCCACCTTTGTTTGTTCCCATTTACATATATGATCAAGTATTGGGAGGTCTAGGAGACAGAGCCTAGAGCATAGACTGTGTGCACAAGAGAACAGCTGGGCCATCCACCTGCTTGCTGGCCATCAGTCACCCTTCTCTGAAGATCAGGGCTGGGCCATGTGGTAGGCCACATGTACAGTATGCAATGAGGGGCAGGTAAAGAAAGTGGTGGCAAGCAGTTTCAAATTCACAACAGTTCTCATCAGGGGGCTTCACCACCTGCCCCTACTGCTTATCCATCCAGCCAGTGTTTAGGATACCAACTACCAATGTTACGTCCTGAGATGGGAGTAGACCCATGTTGTTGTTAATAGTGTGCACTGCGCACTTCGCTTATGTAATCGTACCTTTATCTTTCGGACTTCGCTTCGTATACCTCAGTTGACTCTGACAGTCACTGAGGGTGAGCCACTTTCTTTGTACTATACACAGTTGTCTGACTGCTACCTAGATATTCTTACAGGTAGCTACTAATATGATCTAGTTGACTCTGACAGTCACTGAGGATATTCTTACAACCCAGGTTAGCACCACAACTATGAAATAGGGCACAACTCATGTTGCATTGGTTGCAATTTGGGCTACACCAAATGGGAGGGTGGGAGACTCCACCTGGTCAGTCCCATAGAGGGTATGGGCAAGGGAGGGTTCTTTCAGGGTTCCTGCCCTGGCACTTTCTCATTGCCATGCACTTTCCATGGGTGTTATTCTGACTGTGGGAATCCTCTTGCACCATCCTGGGCTGGGATTTGCCAAGGACACAGTATAAATCCTTTGTAGCCCTAGCCCTAGTTATCACCTACTTTGGTCTACTTGGGAATATACAATGACTCCAAAAACTGTTTCAATGTCTGGTAGTGTCATAGTGTACATAAAATAGCATAGGAATCCCACTTAGTGTTGGTAGAATCATGTGATGTACTGACTCCTGGCTACCTGCTGACCTAACAATTATGTAATTTGGCCTAGGGAAATGCAGAGATACATTCATTTTAAAACAGGAATATCATTGAAACAGTTTTGAGCTTTTCATATAATTTATAGGATTTCAGTAAAATAAAGGAATATGTTGTTATTTGATGCTACAAACAAAGATACACATATAAATATAATGTCTGAGCTTGAAATAGATTTCACACTTCTTTGCTTTCAATCATTATCATTATGTGATTTTTTTCTACTACTTAAAAGAACACTATCCTCTCTCAGCTTGATTCTGGCCATTCTATTTGCTCTATTGCATCTAGAATAGGTGTAGGCATTGCCACTATTTCCAGACTTTATTCCAAGAAGTGTTCTAATCTTCAAAAGTCTACTGAAGATTATTCATTCAAGCTTTCTTTTACAAATATTTATCATGCTTAGCATCTTATTACCTTTGGAAAAGCTAAGACTGTGTTTAGATGACCAAAACACTTTCCAATATCATCAACCAGTCTCTCTTTGCCAATACAGTTTGTCTTTACTTGAAAAAAGCTGGTATGAAGGCTGTGGTCAAGTTCAAATGTTCTCTTTTCTCTGCTAGGCATCATAAAGCTCACTTGGATTTTGCCTATGCCCACAAGGATTGAACTATAGAGGACTGGAAAAAGGTAATATGGTCTGATAAAACTAAAATCAATCACCTAGGGTCAGATGAGCATGGAAAAGAGCAGGTGAGGGGCTTAGTGATAGACTGGTAAATGAAACCCTCAAGTTTGGTGGAGGTTCTATGATAATGTGGGGGTGTATGACTTGAAAGGGAGTTGGCTATGTAGAATACTCAGTAAGTCACTAAGTAGTCTAAGGTAACTACTGGTGCAATGTAAGATATGCTTATATAAGCTAAATACCAAATAAGGAAATCTAACACTCCCCCTCAAGCATGAGCCTATAGGCATAAATGCTTGCCTAGCACCAAGTAAAATAATAGGTAAATCAAAAGAATGAATACCTGA
>JBBPMH010000742.1:0-17180 GCA_038090235.1 Pulveroboletus ravenelii
AATGAAGAAGAAAATGAGGGTTAGATACACAGGTGATAGGATGGTGTTACAAGGGATGTATTGCAATCAAAAAAAAATACATCGTCTTGTCATACAAACTTCAAGAAAAGCTGTTATGCTTGATCCCGAAGGGTTGAAGCATGAGCTCGGCTGAAGGTCGAGGGCCAAGACTGTTATCAGAGACCCGCTGTTAACAGGACGAGGACAAAAGACGTAGCCTGCAAACGGCAGGGTCAAAGGTTCTATCAATGAACAGTTGATGGTTTCCTAGGTCGAGAAGTCTTGCCTAGCAACATGCTAGCAAGGAGACAAGAGCAAGAGCAAAAGCGCTCAGTCGAGTGTAGAGCAAGGACACACAGAGGAAGCAAGTTAATTGCCGAGTAGGTCTAAGTTAAGTTGACAGGTAGACCTACGAGGGTTTTTATAGTTCTTGGGAAAACAACAAGGTGAAACAAGAACAACGAGGAAATAACAGGGATTGGTAACCGTATGAGTAAACCAGCGAATAGCACAAGGAACTTAGTGACTAATGATGGAACTACGAGCCCAATACGAGAGAATCGGATGAGGAGACTAATGTTCAATGACAAATCAAGGAAATAAAGTGGGAACAATGAAGAAGCGAAGTAAAATGTAACAAAAGCAATAAAAATTGTTAAAAAAAAACCATGGGGGCTAAAAAAAGAAAACATGGATGAAGAAAGCAAAGTTAGTCCATTGTAAACAAGGGCAAATTGGAGGGTCCAGCAGTGGATGAGGAATGAGAAACAGATGAGAGACTAGTAATGGACAAGGGACCAGTAAAGGATGAGGGACCAGTGATGGATGAGGGACCAGTGATGGATGAGGGACCAGCAAAGGACAAGGGACCAGCAAAGGATGAGGGACCAGTGAAGGATGAGGGACTGACAAAGGATGAGGGACTAGCAGAGGGCAAGGCGCCAGCAGCAGAAACCTGACCAACTGAGGATTGCTGTTGTTGAAGCTCCATCTGCAACCATAACAACTTGATCTGTTGTGCGATCTTATGTGACTCCTCCTGATTAAGCTGGATGTCAAGTTTCTTGAGCTGCTCCTCACGTCAAAACTCAAGTTCTGCATTAGCCCTCTTGAGAGCAAGCTCTTCATGCTGATTGTCAAGCTCTTGTTTCCAAAGAGCAAACGTGTACTGAAGGGCTTTGCTTGAGGGAACACTACCAGATCCTTCCTCAACAAGCTTCTCACTCATCCTATCCAACTCTACCAGTCTTTCTACAAATGGGGAGTCACCTGAGCTTGATGAAGATACTTGGCTTGACAGATGGGCTTTCTTGATAGATGTGTTGGTTCGACTGGTGCCAGACATATCAACTGAAGACAAAGCTGAGCTAACAGAAGGCCATGGATACAGTGTGTGCCTTGCAAATGAGTTTCACCCTTCCAGTGATGGGGTCTTGCCCTTTGACTTGAGGGAAAATGGTGTGAACTCTGGAGAAGATTGTGCTTGTGCCATATAGGTCTCCTCTCTCTGATGAGGGTTATAAGTATATAAATGGACACATCGGAGGGATGGGATATACCTCATGAGATGGCATGATGTCCTCTACATCGGGCCCATTATCATCAAAATCAGATTGGGGATCATTCTCAATCAGCTCATATCCTTGAGAGCCAATATCTTCCATCTCATCCAGAGCCTCAGCTTGACCATCTTCATCCACATTGTCGTTCTGTATAGTAAAGTGTTTCTCATCCATAGCTATAACCGTACAAACTGCTTGCTTTAGCTTGAGAGTACAAAGTAAATTATCGGTGTGATTGGCACCCAGTTTGGAAGAAACAAGCTTGCTGTTGAATGAGGGTATGCCATTCTAGATGGTATCAAGTTCTTTATAATATGGAAATACATGGAGGACCTCTTCTGAATGGGGGTTACTAGTAGTGATGTTAGGGCTTGGGCTTGGGCCTGAAGCCCAGACTTGGGCCTGACAAAACCCAGGCCTGGGCCCAGGCTTTTGGTGGTGGTGGGTGTACTCTTGTGTGCCCTTGCCCTCATCATTACCAGCCGTTGGCCCGTTTTGGGGGGCAAGCCCCCCAAACTCCCCCATGTGACAGGCCTTTCAAGTGACTGCTAATCTTCATAGGACAGTTCTTTTATTTAATTAGTTATTTCTCTTTTGTAATAAAATCACACCACACAAATCTGAATGACATGAAATAAAACAATGTCCATTTCTCTCTAAATATCAAACATCAAACCAAAAAGGAAACTGAAATAAAAAGTATAGTATATCAAACCAATTCTCTAAGTACTTCAGTGAAAACAATATTGGTAGTTCTACAACCCTGTTGATCCAAAGGAAAAACAACTTTGATATGATGAGGATGAGTACATCGGGATAATGCAACATAAAGCTGTCCATGTGAAAAAACAGGTGTATGTAAATCTAATCCTACATGCTGAACACTTTGACCTTGGGATTTATTTATAGTCATAGCAAAAGCAACACAGACAGGAAACTGAAGACACTGAAGTGGAATAGTTTCCTCTTGGCTGGCCTCCAACATCATATGTGGAATAAATATAGTCTGGGCTGCCTGACCTCTGTCATTCTCTTTCTGAAGTACCTGGCATTGTAGAACATGTCAAGCGGAATCTACCAAAATCATACATGTTCCATTGTATAGACCTTGGTGGGGGTTTAGATTCCTTAGCAGCATTAATGGAACTCCTTTCTTCAGCTCAAGCTTATGAAGAGGAAATCCAGAGGGATTCAATGTATGAAGTAATTCAGGTGGAATATAATCATATTCTCTTTCTGTAACAGAGTCTGCACTTGTATGAACAATTATTTCTCCAGGAAATGCTAACAAAACAGGAGAGTTGATTTCATTAACTTCTGCATTTCTGGAAGAAAGAATAGTATGATCTAAAAAGTAATCGTCTTGTAAAGCTGCAACATGTGCAGGATCAAGTGCTGTTCCATACAATGTATTGATAAGACTCTGTATAGTATTATTGGGGCATCGCATGTATTGTGGCAGATTGATTTGACTTTCATCATTAGTGTCCTGCCCTGCTCCAAGCTGAAGTAGTTGGTTGGCGAATTCATCACTAATAGCATCTCTTCCAAGATGCATATTTGTTCGTAAATGAAAGACCTGCACTCTTTGCCATAAATGAGAGCAGCAAAAAGTTGCACCAACAATCTGCTCTCTAGAGCCATGAGGAACTACAGGCAATGTTTGTCTAAAGTCACCCCCAAAGAGAATAGTGATTTTTCCAAAAAGCTCATCTGTATTGAGCAAATCCCTCAAGCTGCAATCAACACATTCAATAACATGCTGATGTTGCATTGGAACTTCATCCCAAATAATAAGAGATGTGCGACAAAGAAGGCCATACCAAGGGTCATCTTTCTTGATATTACATGTGCTTGCTTCATTAATAGGAATGGGTATTTTAAAGCAGGAATGAGCTGTACATCCCCCAGAGAGCAAAAGTGAGGCTATGCCAGATGATGCAATATATAGTACAATCTTTCTTTGAGATTATATAGCAGCAGCAATAAGATTACACACATATGTTTTTCCACAGCTGCCAGCACTATGAACAAAAAATGCACCTCCATTGTTAGAGTTGACATTTGCAACAACAGCATCAAATAGCTGTCATTGTTCTACATTTAAAGTGGGCAAACTGTCTTGCACCATTCTTTCCAAGGCATGCACATCATAATCAAGTTGCTCTCTGATCAACTCATTTCCTACTCTTATTTCCCAGTTAGCCATGACCCTTGGCATATCAGAAAAATCATCCAAGCTCTTTCCTCCTCTCTGAAGATCTTTATCTATGAGATAGAGACCATAGTCATAAATTTGATCAAGAGTGGGATCATGAACATGATGATGATTTCTAAGACTGTATTCAAGATCATCACAGAGATGATGTTTTGTTTCCTGCCACAAACATTGTGGATCAACAGGGTGACAGTAAAGTAGAATGATAGCAAAAAGATTTCATAATTGATGGCCAGTTTGCATATGAGCAGCCTCTCTTAAACAATGTAACCATTCATCATCATCCTCTAGTAGACCTTTAAGACAGCAAGCATCTTTGAATGTATCACAAACTATGCCATCAACTGTTTGCAAGTTCTCATAAGAGGTTGCTCCTATTCATATGAAAATCAGGGATTGAAAGGTTAGAAGATGATATCAATTTGCTAACCTTTGACCTGAGTAAGCAACAGTTGAAGATAGAAGCGTTCTTGAGCATTAGGAGGCACAGAGTACATTCATCCAATAGCTTTGCCTCGTTGTTGAGGCTTCCACTTCCAAACAGATTGCCCTTGAACTGTGAATTTTCCCCATACAAACTTTTTGGGAAAATCTTGGTAAAGACAGTTCAGAGCTCCTGCTTGGATGCAAGTAGAATCAGAATTAGCTTTGAACCACCCTAATAGGCATGTGTCTCTATTGGCAGCTGCCTGCAATACTTCTTGTACATTGTTTGTTGCTTGATAAGAGATTGTTTGCTGATTTTCTAGATGCACTGGCAGACGATAGACAGCAGGCCATTCCAGATGCATATTAAACTTGAAGATATGCCAAGCTGCTTCCACAGCAGAGATATAGTGACTATCCAATTAGGTCTTGATTTCATCATGACCTTGTGCTTGAAGGGTTGCATAGTCAGGACCCTTATAAATATACTTGTGTACATATTTGATGGCTTTGATAGTGGCACAGACTTCAAGATTGATATGACAGCTGAATTCCACAATAAGTTCTTTTGGATGAGGAACAACATGTCTGTTGTCATAGGTTTTTTCACCCTTTTAAATAGTGTAACCATTGTCTGGTCTCACATATTCAGGGTATCCATCATCCTTCAGAATTTTTTGTGGATTATAGACCTTTGGAAAGTGGTTTCTACATATTCCATGTTCCAAGCAACGACCGGGAGCACAGTCATGGATCATGAACTTGGAAACTGCTGTATAAAGAGCAGGATGGAGATTTTAATCAGGAATCTGTGTAGAAATTAAGGCATCAATATGCTCAATAGTATGAGGCTTGTCTTCTTCAACCAAGAAAATAAGCAAATGCATGTATGGAAGGCCTCTTTTTTGATATTCAATAGTATATACCAATCCAGAGATGGCACCAAAGTATCCATCCTGAATCTTTCATAGCAAGGCCTGCTGCTTGCGATAGAATACGCATGCAACTATATCAGGCCAGTCAACTGCTTGTTGATCTAAAGACAAATTAAATGCCTTTAAAACACTATTCATCATTTATATAAATTATACATACTTGGAAGCAAATTTTCAGTGATTTCTGGCCAAGTTGGATTTGCAGTCATTGTCAAGAAAAGATCAGGTTTAAGACAATCTCGACATTTTGCTAAAGAATCTTGAAGCAATTGCTGCATAAAATGTGGACTGCCAGTATGAGAAGAGGGAAGAATAACACTTTATCCAGTATTCTCTAGATTGAGATTTGGATCTCGAGCAGCTTGATCATGTAATCCACTATAGAGCTCTGAGCGAATTTTCGTTTGATTATTGAAGATCCAAGTCAGGTTGCTTTGCTCTATAGATGCTCATGCATCACAGACATATTGTTGAAATAGTCTTCCACCAAGAAAGATATTTTTTGGCTCAATATGAGAGGGCCAGATATGAAGTTGATAGGCATAGAAAAGGATTTGGGTTACATTCTTAGAGCATGATGTATAACCTGGAATAACCTGAAGTGGAATATTGAGATGCCATCCATTCTCTCCTTTTGGAAATAGTAGCACATAATGAAGGGTGAAGTATAAATGATGAAGATGGCTGATCCGTCGCAGGCCTTGACCACAGTAACGTAAGATGATATCCCTGTTTTCATTAACCACCTCTGTCCCATCTCCAGGAATTATTGCTGCAATTTCATCCACTGTTGGCAAATTATATCTTCTCCCATCTGTTCCAGCACTGACATGTGTTATGCTTGATCCCAAAGGGTCAAGGCATGGACTCGGCTGAAAGTCGAGAACAAGAACTGTTATCTGCGATCTGCTGCTAACAGAGCTAGGACAAAGGACGTGGCCTGCAAACAGCAGGGTCAAGAGTTTCTATCAACGAACAGTTGATGGTTTTCAAGGTCGAGGAGTCTTGCCTAGCAACAAGCTAGCAAGGGGACGAGGGCAAGAGCAGAGCGCTCAGTTGAGTGTTGAGCGAAGACACACAGAGGAAGCAAGTAAATTGCCAAGTAGGTCTAAGTTAAGGGGACAGGTAGATCTACGAGGGTTTTTATAGTACATCGGGAAACAACAAAGTAAAATGAAGACAATGAGAGAACAACAGAGATTGGTAAACATATGAGTAAACCAGCGAATAGCAAAAAGGACATAGTGACTAATAGTGGAGCTATGAGCCCGATATGAGAGAATCGGGCGAGAAGACTATTGTCCAATGACGAACAAGATGGAAACAAGTCAAGATAGAAGTAAAACGTAACAACATGTAATCGGACCTGTAAGTCAGATTCTTCATTTGCAGCTTTTTCATATAAGACATGATAAGCTTGCTTGAAAATATTGACATATGGGTGATTATTGGCAAGCATGTCATATAGCTCTTGAAGCACATTATGATCCAGATTCATGTTACAGCATGTACGAATATCAGTGGCTTTTTGAGGATCGAAGATATATAATTGCACATAAGTAGAGTCGTTTTGATCTGCAGGAATTTCCAGAGTGCCTATAAGATGATGGAGAGCTCCATGAATACGAAAGGATGAAGGGCCAGATCCTTGCACAGTAGCACGATCAATGTCTACTCCCAAAGACATAAAAGCAAGACTGCTATTATATTGCTGGATTTGTTTTCGGAAGTCTGCATTATTGTTGTATAAATTGGAAAGTGCATTGGGCCATTCTGGCAAGGCTGGCAAATGTACCAATCCTTCCAAGCAACACATCCCAAATATTGCACGACGTCGGGTTGATTTGCTAAGTTTTTCACTATCAAAGTGAAGAGCATGACAGTGTGAGCATTCCACATTCATAGGTCCCAAATAATTGGGATCAAAGGGTTCATGATATGGTCTGCCACCAGGTGGTAAGCATCTTGGAGGAGTAGGAGGAATTGGCGATAATGGAGGAGGACTTGGAGATAATGCAGATCTAGAAGAAGAGGATCCAGAAGAGGAGGAAGATGATTCTGAAAAAGATGGTGGTAGTGGTGGTGGTGGTGGTGGTGATTGAGGAGATCCTGGAAGAGACCCTGGGGAGGGTGATTGGGGCATAGGATCATTATTATCTCTATTTTCATTTTCATCTCCACCTTCATTTTCACCTCTATCTCTATCTCCATTATTATGATTATTATTTCTTTCCTGGTCTTCATGATACTGTTCTGCAGAGAGAGGTCCATAGTTATCATAAAGATCATTTAGATGATCTTGCTCCTCCTGTAATCTCCTTTCCTGAGTTGCATTTACTTGTATAGCTACTTGTTGCTGCTGTTGCAACTCTAACTCCTGTCTTCTTTGCTCAGCAGCAACAATCTCCTGGTGACATTGCAATTCAGCATCATGTTGTAATTGTCTAGCAAGAGCTTGCATTGCAGCATATTGAACATTTTGTTGTTGCAACTGTTGTTGCATATGCAATCTATGTTGCAAATTTTGATGTTGAGACTGCTCTGCTTGAAAGACATCCTGAATATATTGTTGCTGTGGTCTCTGCTCCTGTTCTATAGTAGCTCCACTTGATACAACATTTGCCTGATGTCTTCTCTGGTGATCACGATTTTGACATCGTTCACCATGATCTTGAGTATAGTGCTCCATTCGCTCTGCAATATAGTCTCGCCAAGGTGAAACATTGATAGCCAAAGATGGCTGAGGTTGAGCATGAAAAGCTGGCATCAAAGGAGGTACAGGTGCAGCAGCAAATGATTGAACATATTGCTGCTGTTGGTGTCTCCATGCTCTCTCCATTTCATGATGCTCAATTGCATTATGTGGTAGGCCAGGATATTGAGCCACAGGAACAGGTAGATGATTCTATAATTTTGGCACATGAATAACAATAACTTGACATTATAATAGTGTGATTACTTACTGCCAAAGCAGCTGGTGCATTTGGTGGTAAGATAATAGGTGGTCGTGGCTAGTGACGTCCAGGTGGTGAACCCATTTGACATTGTTCTCGCTCAGCCTGACGGGCAGCATGCTGTGCACGTTGTGGTGAAGTAGAAGGAGTAGTCCTAGATCATTATAATCAAGTTAGATTGTGGTATAATTAACCAACAATTATTATCTCATACATATTGTTGTCTCAAGGATTGCAATTGTCTCAAAAAGTTGCAATTGTTGTTTAGAAATATACTGCAAGACTGTTGCAGATTTTGAACTGAGGCATTCACCATCAGAAAAGAGTACATTTGCATGTACACACATCCCAATGACTCACAATAGCTCAACACAGGGCTGCAGGGGAAGAGTTTGATGGCAATAGCTCAAGTTCACTTCAATATACTGAAGTAGCAGCCCAGTGTAGTGATTTGATTAGGTTTTGTCCAATTTGCCAAAAGTGTAGCTGTATTATGTACTCAAGTGCCCTCTTCTCCCATGTAAGGCCCAGCCATTTGTTTGGTCGCATTTGTCATGGTGCACAAGAGGTGTGAGTTTTGGTGTCCACTAAATCACATTTCGAACTTAGTCATTTTTTTTTCGACTCAGACATGGCAGACTCTGTTAGTAGTACTCAGTAGTGATTCAGTAGCAAATCAGTAGCAATCAGTAGTGACAGTAGCAACAGTAGCAATACTCAGTAGCGAGCAGTGCAAGAAATTTCCATGTGCGCAAGGCCTATAGCCAGTGCAAGCGACATATGCGCCATATGCGAAAAAAGCAGCGGTTAAGGATCATAAGGTGGGTCACATTTTTCATTGCCCATTCAGTTTTTAGATCACCACTGTGGATGCACCACCATGGCACCCCTGTTGTTGTTGTGGTGGTGGTGGGTATGCCATTGCATGCCTCTGCCCTCATTGTCATCACTGCTATGGTGGTGGTGGGTGCACCATTGCATGCCCTTGCCCTCATCGTCGTCACTGCTGTGGTGAATGCACCACCATGGTGCCCCCGTCATCATTGTGGTGGTGGTGGGTACACTGTTGCATGCCTTCACCCCCATCATCATTACCACTATGGTGGATGCACCACTGTGGTGCCCCTGTCATTGTGTTGTTGTTGTGTGGTGGTGGGTGCACTGTTGTGTGCCTTCATCCTCATCATCGTCACTGCTGTGGGGGACGCATCACTGTGGTGCCCCTGTCATCATTGTGGTGGTGGTGGGTGTGCCATTGTGGTAGTGGTGGGTGTGCTGTTGTGTGCCCTTGCCCTCACTGCTACTGTGGTGGACAAGCTATCATGGTTCCCTCATCATCATCATCATGGTGATGGGTGTGTCATTGCATGCATTTGCCCTCATCGTCATTGCTGCCCTAGTGGATGCACCACCATGGTGCCCTCATTGATGTGGTGGTGGTGGGTGTGCCATTGCATGCCTTCTCCCTTGTTGTCATCATCGCCTTGGTAAATGCATGATAGTGGTGGTGGATGCGCTGTTGCTCTCGCCCTCACTGCACTGTGGTGGATGCACCACAACTCATGGTGCCATTATGTAGTAAGTTGCAGCTCAAGGTTGTCCACTCTCACTGCATTATGTAATACAGGCCTGGGCCTGTGTTATGCTTGATCCCAAAGAGTCAAGTGCAGACTCAGCGGAAGGTCAAAGACAAGGGAAGACGAGGGATGGAGGGCAGAGGACGAGGGACAGGGACAGAGGACGAGGGACGGAGGACAGAGGACGAGGGACGGAGGACAGAGGACGAGGGACGGAGGACAGAGGACTGGGGATGAGGGACGGGGCAAGGACAAGAGACTAGGCAAGAACAAGGGACAAGGCAAGGACAAGGGACAAGGTGAGGACAAGGGACAAGGCGAGGACAAGGGACAAGACAAGGATGTCACTTGCAATGAGCAGGGTCAAGGGTTCTCCCAACAACTAGTTGGTGAGACAAGGGTCGAGCTGGTGGAACACCAGCTGGTGGTCGAGGGTAAAGAGCAAGTGCTCAGTCAAGTGTTGAGCAGAGACACGTGGAAGGACAAGGTATGTTGCCGAGTAGGTCTAAGCTAGGGAACAAGTAGACCTACGAGATAGGGTTTATATAGTACAATGGAGTAAACAGAGGGGAACAGAGAGAGACAAGAGTAAATAGAAATCAGTAAGCAGGTGAGTAAGCGAACCAATGGCAAAGAGGGCTCAATGAGTAATTGAGGAACGGATACGAGAGGATCGGACATAGAGAGTAAGCTTATATGAGTAATCAAGGGGAAGTCAGAGATAAGGGGATCATTTGAGGGAAGACAAGTCTAGTGTGGGAGAACTAGGCAAGAAGATCAAGTGTCAGTGACAAAGTGAAGAACAATAGGTCAGGATAGGGGAGACGAAGAGAAAGAAAAAGGAAAAATGTAACACAATCATAACAGCCTGAGCCCTAGGCCCGACTGAGCCTGACTCAGGGCCGGGCTTGGGCTAAGCCTGAGTAGGGCCTATAGGGCCCAGGCCTGAGCCCCAACATCACTAATTACTAGATAGAAGAAAGTGAGAGAATGTTGAGGACATACCAAGAAGGTTTGATGCTGGCACTGATATGTCTTTGGCCTCAGATGAAACACCACTACCTGTGCTCTTAAAATGTGCACGGTGTAGAGTGCAGTACCACTCTACAGTGATATCCAGGCATTTCCAGGCATCCTACCAAGTCCAGATTGAGTCTGGACTGAATCCGATATTTTGTTCCCACACTCTGGACCTAGCCCCAACTCAGCTGGCCAACCATCAGACTTGCACAGATAGCATTGGGTAGTCCAGACCTAGTCTGATCTTAGTTTCCTGCACTCCGGACTTACTTACATTTGATATTTAGCTATTTTACCTTCATACCTAGTGTTGATAGAAGTCTCCAGGCATTCCCAGGACTATAAAATGCTATACCTTGCCCTTATGGGAGGGGAGAACCTTCTCCCCACTGAACTACCATGTTCCTTTTGCTGCCTACTATCTGACTGTCCATCCTCTTGACTGTCTTCTCCTGTCCTTTACTTCCTCCACTTGTTTCTACTGTCCTCCTCATTGCTCTTGACCATCCAACCTTCTGGACCTACTTTTCCATAGTCCAGACCACCTTCAGACTTCAGGACTAGCCCTCTGGACTCCCTTGGGTCGAACCTATCGCATCTTGGAACGCTCTCGACTATACTCCCCACCAGGGAAGGTTATGTCTTTACAATGGCACTTACAATACTTGGTCTTGAGCCTAAAATGTTGAATAAGTGGCAAAAAACATGATACAGTTGCATGAAAGTACTTATGAGCTCAAGCGGTTGATCACTGAAGTCACATACCTTGAAGAGTCCTCAGTATATGCTATAGAGTGGTCAGGATCCTGTGCAAAGATGTGCCTTGCAATTACAGCCGAAACCTCCTTCTTGTTTTTTCCAGAAGGTTTATCCTCACTAAAGAGCTGGGGCATAGTAGTGCTGGATGATGAATGATTATCATGGAATAAGATATGCCAATCAGCAGTATGGGAGGTAATCCACTCAACAAGTAGATCAGTGTGCCTCCCCTCCCATATGATATTTGTGGCTGATGTCTTCTTGGCCGGCACTGGGGCAGTTGATACAGCAGCAGTTGGTGCAGTTGGAGGCACCATAGGAGTCCTCCCTCCCCGTCCTCAGCATGACTTCTGAGACATAAGTACACTAGCACTTCCTGGCAGATCTTGCATTGGAGTCTCTACAGCTGATTTCTGAGCTCCTCGACCTTTGGCAGCCATGAAGGTAAATCTATTTGTGAGGTTTTGAAGTCTTGCAGAAAAACAGGGAGATAGGTGGGAGACAGGCATATTTTTTCAACTCTGACAGGGTTATTCCCAAAGAAAACATGTTTTTCAAAACTTGAATAATAGCTCCCGCATAGCCTGCTTGAACACCACTAGTGTCTGTCATTGAAGGTTACATAAACATAACATAATGTAGCATTTACATAAGATATATAAGCACTTTACAGCATTCCAGGATTCAATATATGTAATATAAATTAAAAGTCAAACAATTATCCCAATGAGTGACTATTTTGAAATAGCTGTCATTCAATCAGATCCCATCCAAATCTTTTTGCACTATAGACCGATCCTGTAGCCCAGAATGAGTTCTTCATTTCATACATTAACATGTTAGGGTTAGGATTAGTTGTTGTTGGGAAATATCACTGTTAGTGCAAAACTTACAAACATTGGAATAATTGTTTGAGCCACTGTAGGTAGTTGCTCTCAAGTAGTCAATTCTAATATCATCTGTCTCTAGTAGCAGATATCAAGATCTAGACTCTGCCTCAATTTCTAAAAATATGGGAGTTATATTTTCATAAAAACCTCACCTGGATTCATTTTCTAGCTAACACCTAAAGCTGAGGTGCTCCTAGTTATCTGACATGATACAAGACTTTTATATGAAAACCTTTGGTAGCAGTGTGATTATGGCAGTGCTAATACACTGTAAGCATAAACTTATGCAAACAGTCTGATCTGTTCTACTAGAGGATGACTTTCTCAAGGTATATGAATTTGTGATAGTCATGAAGTTCTTCAATGGGATTTCATGTTGGAACTTTTCATGGCTTCTGACTTATGTAGCTGACTATCCAGAAAGGTATATGATACTCACACAATTTGATTATTCTGATTTTTTAGCACAGGGTAATGCTTGTTTGTAAAAAATTTCTTAGATACTATCCTTGTTTACACTGTCTCATTCTAAAAGAGAGAATATACAAATTAGGTAGTAAAGCTGATCAGCCATTTTTCATGCACCCTCCAGTCAGAGTTAGCAGCAGAGCAGACTTTGACATATATTTGCACATATATCCTGACACTTCTCTACCTCAATATTATATCATTCTGCTTCCACTCTCTCTCAAAGTTCAAGAATCCCCTTAGCTGACTCTGAATAGTCAGCCAGCCTCCTTTTCAGATGAAATCATACATGCTCTATGGGATTGAGATCAGAACATTTTGAGGTGGCCATACCATGACCTCAAATCCATTGTCAGTAAATTACTTCTTGGCCTTCCTGCTTGTGTGCTTGGAGTCATTATCTTGTTAAAAGATAATATCATCTGGTATCTTTTCATGCTTTACCAGAGTTTTCTGGAGTTCATCCTCCAAAATCTGCACATAAAGGTCAGCATCCATCTTACCATCTATCCTGCAGGCCTCTCCAACTCCTTTCCAGGTCATACACTCCCACATCATCAAGGATCCTCCTCCAAACTTCACAGTTCCTTTCACCAATCTATCATTTAAGCCCTCTCCTGCCTTTTTCCATGCCCACTTCTTGCCATCTGACCCAATGTGATTGATTTTGGTCTCATCTGACCATATAACTCACTTTCAATCATCCACTGTCCAGTCCTTGTGACTTAAAGCAAAGTCCATCCTCTCTCTTCTATGATATTTGGTTAGAAGAGGGCATTTCTTCTTCAGCACAGCCTTCATTCCAGCCTGTTTCAAATAACAACAAATTGTTTGGGTGGAGATAGACTGGTTCTTGATATCCTGAAGAGTTTTGGTGACCTGGACTGTATTCTCAGCCTTCCTAGCACCAATAAGTCTAATAGCATGTCATACATATATTGGTTGGAGTAATGATCCAGGAGAGGGTTTAGCCAGGTTTGGACAGAGTTTGGAGTGAATTCTACTGATGGTAGAGTGGTTTACACCAGTAGAGAGAAATATTTGATGAGTAGATTGACCCATTTCTAAAAAAGTGATAATTTGGTTGGTTTGATTAAGAGAAAGAGATTTCGTGATGATGGTAGTGAAAGAAAAGTGGTATTATGGTTTATTTGTACATGGTTGAATCAACTATACATCACATGACCCATTTCTTACATAATAACCTATGAGAACATATCAAATTTAAATATTATAAGGTTGGCAACAAAAATATTGCAATGAGTACCCTTGATAAATTGTTGAATACTGCCTTGGCCGGAAGGAATTACATAAGCAATGTATATATCACCTGAAAGCCCTTTTCAAGGGCTATCTATCATTCTCTGGGACTATGAGCCTAGCATCAATGCTTCATGAGATATACATCAAACATTACAAATGTTGCAATCATTGCAATGTTTTTGTTGCTCAGTGTATCTTTGTACTATCTAAACCCACCTTATAGGTACATTGTTCTTCAGCTTAGACCTACTTGGCAATATACCTAGTGCCCCTCTTCATCATGTCTTCATGCTACCCTCAAGTGAATACTCTGCTCAGATCCTCATCCCTTTGCTAGCTGTTTACTAGGCAGAACCCTTGACCCTGCTCCATGTAAGCTATGTCCCTCATTCTCATTTCACTGTAGCCATTTGCTGATAGCTCCTCTCATCCTCTGTTCTTAGTTGAGTTCATGTTTGACCCTTTGGGATCAAGCATAACAATCTCTTGTTAATCTGACCCACAAGGACATCCCCTTTGAATGGGGAGAGACACAAAAAATAGCTATGAATCATCTGAAGGATGAAATTGTAAAGTCACTAGCACTCTGCTGACTGGACAATTTTTGTCACTTTATTACCAAAATCTATTTTTCACTCTTGTAGTCACACAATCTGCCAACAGTTTATGCCATCATAAGGCAGGTGGTCCACAGGGTGGGAAACAGTATAAATGCTTACCTTTCAGGCAAAATTTGTTTTGTCTGATTTGAATCACAGGAACCTGGTCATCTTTCCATTTTGAAAGTGGGGTGGCAATGCCCCTTTAGCTGAGGGTGCATGCTATTAGAATTTGCTCAGTGGGCCAGGTTGACTTTTTCCTGGCAATGAGCAGCAAGTGCTGTTGCTTGTGTAACTTCTTGAAAGGACTTGGATCCAAGCACCTTCAGACCTTTCAAGTTTCCAACTGTTTCACATAGCAACTATGCAATGCATGTCGACCCCACTCAGGCCACTGCAAAACCAAACTTTGCATCTGAAATGCCCTGCACCTAATGTACTGCAGAGGTGGCCATGTGCACTGGTAGCCTAAATATGTATGCACAGGCAGTGTTCAGAGGTTTTGACTTGCTAGTCATGTGCCTGCTGCAATGACACTGCAGCAGTGTTCAGACGTTTTCAACCCACAAGACAGGTTCCAGAGCTGCTGGCTATTTCCAATTACATCTGATGGTCACGTTCTTCATGACTTCTCAGAAAGGGATGAAAGCTGAGCTATATGCTTTTTCTCCTTCCAGGTTAACAGGGGCAAGTTGAAAATGCTGCCTGCCTGCAAGTTAAGCATTGCTGCTCTCTTTTTCTCCCCCACCCCCACCCCTGCCCCCACCCCCATCCCCCTTGTCCTTTTTTTTTTTTTTTTTTCCTCCACCTTTTCAATTGAAGTGCTGTCAACTGCAGTGGACCCTTCTCAGATCACTGGGCCATTGATGAGATCTCTGACAACCTAAACTTAGCTGGCACTGCTCCTCCTTTCTTTTTTTTTATCCTTTGCATTTTAGCAGCATTGATCCGCTGGCAAGGGTCAAGATAATTTGGGATGGCTAGGAAGTCAAAACTGCAGAGTTCAAGCCTATTCTGTGTCTCCTGTCATCAAGCATCCAGTTTCAATAGTGACATAAAGTTCTGCCAGCGTTTTCTTTCAGAGGGGTGCAAGCAGCACATATCAGTCATGCAGTGACTGCTCAGACTAGTTTCACACGAGAAGCTGCAAAGGTGGGTTATTATATATAGCAGCTGTAGTTCCAATGAAAATTGCTCTCATCCATGCTAGTCTGAAAGTGCAGAGGGCATGTGGGACTTCACAAGTCATCTGACAGGTTATCTCAGCAGGGGCAGAGAGCCTGGGGCTATTCCTTTCCAGGCATTTGCATGTTTGCTGTCAATCCTCTTCGTCTGAAGATCTACTGAAGGAGATATAAGTTTGAGGGGGGAAAGGCTGCCTGCAGTATCTCAAGGCTGGGCAATGTGTATGAAGAGCTTTGTGCGCCCTTTTTCTAAAGGCCAAGCCTGCAGGGTTTCCATGAACAGTTGACATGCAGCTTGTGATGGGTGTCATGGTGGTTCTGCCATTTAGCAGCGTTCAGCAAGCTGCAGTCAATTCAGACCCTACACTGGTTCCTCAGATGCATAGCTCTTTTTATTAGAGCTTACTATAGGCAATCTGTCATGACTGTGACAACTCCACTACACTCTGCACGTATTCTGCTATACTTCACTCTGTACTTAGTTATCTTTCCCTTTTGTTCTGACCCTCATGTACTATAGCTCCAACTCCACTCCAACTACAGTGCCGGTTGTTCCTAGACTGGTACCCAGCTCCATTCCCCGCTTCTCCATTCTCTGTCCTTACATTCTCTGTGTATGCCACACTCTCGTGTAGCTCTCCATACTTTACTTAGATACTCCCCCACATGGTCCTATCTGGGTACCATGTGCTCGTACATACTGTACCACCTCCACACTCCTGTATATAAGTCCGACTTGCTGAGGACTTACTCCTTAGTTTGAATATTAAGTCTTTTAGTCTTCTCCTCTTCTCTGTCTATTTCCTCTTCTCTATCCTCCCTCCCATCTGATGGATTCTGTCTCTGTCCCTTTGACCCCCCTCTGCCCAACCTCTGAAATACGAGGTCCCAGGATCACCAGGGCACAGCACTCCACCCTGAGTTGCTGAAGCCAAAGGCCTCACACCTCTGACCTCCACCCAGTACACCCTTTGTGCTCTCCTGTCAGAGTTACATAGTAGCAGAGCAGACCTTGACACAATCCTTGAATCTGAATACCATACCAGAGAGGAAACAGGTGATTCATCTGAGCTGTGAACATGAGCAGCAACTCAATGGTCATGCTGGTGTTAAAAAAAGGTTAATATGCAAGCATGTTCTGATGGCACCAGCTCTGCTTCCTTTCTGTTCCAGCAGGGGGGAAAATGGAAATGTGGGGACGAACTCAGGGAAGCCAGAGGCACTCTAGACATGCTCCTGTTATGCTCAATCCCAAAGGGTCGAAGTGTGGACTCGGCTGAAAGTCGAGGGCAAGGATTGTTATCAGCGATCCACTGTTAACAAGG
>JBBPMH010000743.1:0-17170 GCA_038090235.1 Pulveroboletus ravenelii
GCAAGTCCCTTGTCCAATTATTGCAACTCCAGGTGCCCCCCAGTGCTCTCCAGGCGGCCCCCAATGCTGTGCGTCTGCACAAAGTGCCAGAGAACCATCCTGTTCCCATCGACGGAGAATACGATACTATTCTCGGCAGGCTTTGCATGTCAGACTTGGGACCACCCTTGCGTCTGACAAACAAGGTAGCAAACATATTCACGACACTTCCCGAGGAGAATCGTCTTCACTTTATTGTTGGTATGTACTAATTATTTCCTAATCATTGTGATCATCTAGTCTTCATTTTTGTTAGATCCCACGACATCTACTTCTCTGGACATATCGTATTGGATCCGGGGTACTGACTTCAAAGGCCCTTTCCCTATCATACTACCGAATTCGGTACGCCTAGATATCCTTATAACCAAGACTCAACAGTACTGGCCACCATTTAAAAACGTGCTCGTCTGTGACATGATGCTCTACAAAATTCTTCCTAGTGACGAGAACGAGTTGAGAGAGATCCTGGATCATAGGGGAGAGGGCGAGCCTATACCTGCGAACCAAGACGTGGAGACCGCGTTCGCTGACGTTCCGTTCTCTTCAGGTGTGTTAAAAATCGTCGCCGAAGCGGTCCAACAAAGTAAGCATTGCCGCACTCGCAACAACCTTGCACTGATTGCTGTTTCCCCGTCGTTGGCTCGTTATCTTACTTGAAGGAAGGGAGACTGTTCAGGGCGCACGCCAAGAGTTTCTCGATCGCCGCGAAATGGCAAAGCCCTCCGACACCGCTTCTCCATCATCCTTCTCTCGGTATCAGGATATAGAAAACCCCTGTGGCCGCCCTCGCAACATTGTGGACCGTGTTCCCATAACATTGTTGCATCCTGCTTTTGGTCAGTTCATCCAGGATATCAAAAGCATCCAAACAACACCAGATGACAATCAATTCACCCTGGAACTCGCGCATGCAATGTCGGTCCAGTACAGGGATGCGGCCGAGCGGGTCCAAAAGATCCACGAGGTCTTTAAAAGTTATGGCATCCACCTGACCAAAACGAAAACGTCTGTATCTGAAACTTATGGCGACATCTCTATCAACGGTCACTGTTATGTTATAGTCGAGCTCAGGAACGAAACTGGGGGTTGCTCGGGAGAACCATACTTGCAGACCATAGGCCACTACCTGGAGTTGACAAGACCAACCGCGGCTGTCATGTACCACTCGCCACTGCCCTGTCTTCTCCTCGCCATTTCTGGTTGGTTTTATGTGCCAACGCAGTGTCATTCATTCTGACTGTTTTTTGTAGGACCATACATCGTCTTCGCCTGTGCTGCTTGGAATCGGCGTCCGACAGTAGAATTACTGTCGATGCCCATTGCATTTAACGTTCCCTGCCACGATACCGGAAATCTTCACCTCCTGGCACGATACATGGCTGCGTTTCACAGAGCCACCGAGACATTGACCAATTACTACGATACTTTGCAACAACCGACGTTACGAAGTGTGTCTCCTTCCCAGCTCTTTCCATACCCCACAACATACACTTCTTTGGTCACCAATACCGACAAAAACGTTATATACCGGAAGCAGCAACCCGACAAGCAAGTCTTTTCCGGATTGGAGAGTTCCGGCGATGCAGATTCGAAAGGTTCTCTCTCTGGTGATCGAATATGTATCAAGTTTACTCGGAGGTACTCACCAGAGGCTCACGCATATTGTGCGACTTTGGGATTCGCTCCCACATTGCGAGGGTTCCAGGAGATACCTGGTGGCTGGTTTATGGTCATTATGGACAATCTCAGCGGCGAATACGAATCACTGTTCGAAAGGCTTGGCTCCAGATCGATCGAGCCACTCATAGCTGAGAAACTAACGCAATTCCACCAAGCAGGGTTCGTGCATGGCGACATTCGGGATGTCAACATCATGGTTTCGAAATCGGACAAGACAAAGTTCAAGCTTGTCGACTTTGATTGGGCAGGGAAAGTAGTCGACGAGCCTGAATACCCGCCACATGTGAACACGGATATATGGAGGCCAGCTGGTGCGGTCGATGGGAAACGTATTCTTTCGGCGCATGATGATGCCATGCTTTCTCGCATCTATCATGCGGATGACTAATATCTGTATATGAACATCAGCAGGAGCGGGAGAATATGTCGTGTATCGTTGCTGGAGGAGGTTTGACCAGAGGAGGCTTGGAGTGGGAAGAGGTTGGCATACAGTAGCGTCTGTATCATGATTCCGTTGCCCAGCGGCACCTACCTGTAAACCATGTCCAACTGCGATCGTTTCGGCGTTTGCGACCCAATCGCTGCGCTCATGCATATTTCTTGCCAGCTAGCTGACATCATTGGGATTTCTCAAGTCCACACGAACGAACGAAGCCGCCACATTCCGTCCTGTCCATTCGGTCTACGTACTGTATGTAGCATGTCCATCCAATACCTCACACTCTCATGCATTGTAAATATTCCATGTCTGTCAGCAAAAGAGCGCCATTAATATCACACCCAATGTCACACTGGGGCGAGTGAAAACGAAGAAAACAAACACCTCACCTTTCTCCATAATAACCCCCAGTGGTCATTGACCGGGCCTTCGATTCCCCATGCCATCCCTTTAAACCACCAAAAGTTGGCCACGATCAAGGCGGCAATGCCCCCGAATGCGACGCGCTTGGTATGGTCCTTCCACCGCGCCGAGAAAATGCAGTGGTCGAGAATGTGGGCAAACATCAAGACTGAGAAGTACAATGTCGGGAGCTATCAAAGGGTGTCTCAGCAAGGGAATCAGAAAGAGGATGAGTACGCACATAGTGGTGGATATAGGTCACCCGACCCATGATAAAGAATGGGACTGTCGACAGTCGATAGGCATCCATTAGATACGAGCCTAACCGCGAACTTCCTATTACGCACCGTAATGCAAGAACCAGCCGTAAAACGCAATCTTGCCCACGTACAAAAAGTGAGCCCACCCATCTGTTACCCCTGTCAATAGACGCAGAGGTACTGGGTCACTTGAAGCACTCACATGTGTCCATGTCGACGTATTTACGCTGTTGCCGGAACAGGTAAAATCCCAGTAACAAAGGGAAGCCGATCATGCCTGCAGAACCACCCCACCAAATGATCGGCGTTCCCAAAAGATAATATTTGGGTTGATGATCGCCCCAGCCACACATCCGCAAACCCAGCCGCATGAACGGCCAGTCCGTTGGACTCGACGCCAGAATATCCTCCTTGTCCGGATCCGGTATGAGCGCGTTATTAGACGTCATCATCGCCACATTGAGATGCCAAAAATCGCGCAGGAACGGCGAGCTGTATAGCTTCACATTACCCGGAGGAACTGAAAGATGCGCGTCAAGGAAGAACGCCCGGTAGAGAGAATACGCCACACATACGCCGATCGTTCCAGTGACTTTCCACGTTCCAGTATGTATGTGCATTACTCGGATCGTTCTCTGGAACGCAGCTGACCTCGACCTGTTTGAAACCCCACTGCGGCAAGACAGAGTTCGCGGCGGACAAATAGCATCCAAGCACCTGGTGTTTAAATCGCATCCTGGTCGTAAGAGAATGCACGCGGCTAACATGGGCACGGTTGCCCTGAGTGATATCGTCCACGATTTCGACCACCCAGTGATCATGCACGTCTCCGACAGTCGAGTTACCATAGCAAGAAACTTCATGATTTAGTTTGGTGACGGGCGCCGGGATCGGGTGCGAGTGGAGGTTTCGCGTCGTTGGCACGTGTTGTAGTCGCACGACATCGCCATGGGTAAGATACTTGAGCTGATCGTTTGGATTGTATTCCGGCTGGTCCCAAGTCGGTGACACGACCCATTGGTTGTTCTCATCCTTGTAGTGATAACAGGTTACTTGTTGTTGTGTGGAACCGAGCGGGTACGTCTGAACGTGAGAGTGGAGCAGGCCCCCACCCCACCCCATGTTCTTGAGCGTAATTTTGGAACCATAGGCAACGTCTAATGTGTGTTCCTCCGTGAGCACAATCAAACCGCCGAACAGCGACATGATACGAACCAAGCGGGTTCTTGTAAAAGTCATTGCCAACGAGATGTGCCTGGAAGAGTGAGCTCATCTGTGCATCGCCAGGACCTGTGTGGTTCAACACGAGAAAGTGTATCTTGAAGAAGGTCATGTAAACGAGAATGGGGAGGATGATCAGACAGAGAACTCGTGCTCCCCAGTGGCGCAGCTGGTCGCGCTGGGAATGAGATGCACGGATGGTTAGCAGGGAATTGATGTCTGTGTGCTGCTGGCTTACGGTGGACATTCGCAATTCGCCAAACTTTTCCCAGAGGTCCTCGATCGTGTATAAACCCACGACAGCGGTGACAAAGAATCCTACCCATTTGACGCTATATTGGTGAACACCGGACTGCTACAAGCACAGCGAGAACCAATTCACCTGGTCACACAACCGATCGAGACGCCCGTCAAGGTAAGCCACATCCACCAGTCGAAAGAAAACGGGCTATATAACACATCCATGAGAGCTTCCAAATGACCCATACATTAGATACGACTCACTGGTATTGTTGGTTATGAAATTTTGTGAGGAAAAAGACAGTGGTAAAGGTAAAGAATAATAACATGGAATCCAGGAGGATGAACCGCGAAATACAAAGCCATGCAACGTCTGAGAGACCGATTGTATCACGTCAACGTCAATAGTAGAGAGAACACATCACGTACCGCACAGCACCATGAGTGCGACCAAATGACACGCCCATTGGCTCAGACCGAGCTCGACGGCGGTGTACCACCCGAGCGGTACGAGCGCGACACCATACGTCGCCATGATCACCCGCATGGCCACATAGGGCACACTATCGGGATATGTCTCGCCGCTGTTGAACTCAAAGTGACCATTATAGCCCGTCAAGAGACCGGCAAGCCCAACGAGCATCTTGCCCAACGGCGGATGAACATCGAAATAGAACTCGCGTTTAAGATAGTGAGACCCAAATTTGCCAAAGTGGGCCTCATCCCAGACCACCATGTTCGCGAGTCCGATGTTGTGAAAGCGTGTCCAGCAGGAGAGAAGGGTGTATATTGCGGGTGGAACATGTTCCGAGTTTTGTTGGATGAATTCGGTCTGGTGGTAGATGCCCGTCAGTCCGTAGGAGATGCTACGTAGCACAAGCCCATTGGTGGAGGACATACGAGGGACGTTGGCGGCGGTGAATACGGTTTATGTATCCGCCCGCTGTGGACTCGACCGGTTGCGAGCCTCTGCTTGGCATACACATTCTTTCCTTCGTCGTCGTACCCCGACTCCCTTTCTTGCTCGTCCCCACTCATAAACCCCCCACTGCTTCCTGGTCCTTTTGCAATGCGTCGTCTCGCTGACGTGTCCTCGGCCATGTAATGCAGAGGCAAAACTTCTTCGTGCTGAGCGGTTGAGGTAGTCACAGAATGTGGTTGTGGGTGTCGAAAAGGATGCGGGATCTCTTCAAAGTCGGATGACGTTCGCGGCGGCGTACCGGGTGGAGTACCAAAGTTTATTTCGACTTGGGAAGGTCTCATCAGCTACCCTTCTCCGTCTCGTGTCAGACTCGCAGAGCCTGTCGAATGAAGCTAGTGTAGGTGCAGTTGAGCACTGAGTGCCTTAGTCGTGAGGATTTGAGTGCTGGACGGCTGACACTGGTCAGTGACACGCGGACCCTTGGTAACCTTCCATATCCGAACTACCACAGCCATTGACAGCGGAAATTTTTTATGTAGAACGATACCACAACATTGGTATGGACAGCAGCATCTTTGTACAACAATGGAGACATAAAAGTGCGCCAGACCTGGATCCCAAATTCACCACCCTACAGGTGGCGAAGGTACTGCGCTGCATACGACATCAATGATGCTGTCCGCAAACTAGAGAGCATGCCCTGCTTACCGGTCACCATCGCATGGTCGCGTTCATATGGCTCTAGCGTAACTTGAGCAATAGGCTTGAGCTTGTTGGCTCTGAGGGTCTGCACTTCTTGCGAGAATACTGCAGATGGTGCGATCGTCGAGTCGACGCAACTCGCTTTTATAGAGATAACGACGTGACCGCCGTCTTTGAGGAAATACTGCGCATTATGAATGACGATGCGCGCTTGATCTGGCTGGGCGACGTCTGCGAAAATCACGTCGACAGTCGAGATGAGCATGCGATACTTGTTTGGTAGCCGAGCGTCCTCGATGATTGCTAGCGTCCTATTGTCTCAGTAGATTGACTTTGACTACAATGGGGTCCACTCACGAATGACATTCGTCCGCTTTTTGGCCATATTGATCAGGTCTCGACCTGACCGGGGTGAAAACTCGACCGCATATACAACACCCTCCTATCGAACGCGAAGGTGCCTTGAGCAACGTGAACGAACAACGCGACGAAAATACGCACTGGACCCACGATATCTGCGACATGACTCACACTCGTACCGCTCGCAGCACCCAAATACAACACCTTCTTCCCCGGCGCAATGAAAATATCATCCATTCCACCCAACACGCCCGCTGCCAACTTACTCCGGAACGGGTTCCACACCCGATACTCCACCTTGGTATCCCCCGACGTGTCCTCGATCGTAATCCGTTTCTCCCCGTATACGCTCTCCCCCGGAACGAGATTTTTGGTGACCAACAGGTGATCCTTGCCTTTGGCGATGAAAATTCCTGGATGTCGGTGCGGCTCGAGAATGACCTTGGCCCCTCCTTTGTAGCCACCACCATCGCCTCTTCCACCGCGACCACGACCACCTCCACGTGCGCCTCGACCGCCGCCGCCGCCCCCACGACCGGCACCACCTCGGCCGCGACCTTGAACGCCACCGCCCCGCATGCCACCACCTACGTCACAAGTAAGACGCAAGATACGGAAAGGAGGACCTAGGGGGACGCACCACGACCACCACGACCGCCCCCTCTCGGTGCGCCACGTTCGCCACCTCCACCCCGCCCACCACCGCCTCTCCCTCCAAATCCACCGCGATTGCCTGATGCGCCTATGAGAACCGATCGTGGGGTGACCAAAGTGAATAATTCGCGAAAAAGTACAAAGAAGATGAAAACGTACCGTATGCCATTTATTCACCCTCCAAGGCTGGCTCGAACCTTGATCTTGACCTTGTCAACCTCGGCGATGAGACGACCTTTGCTCGTCGTTATACTCAAAAAAATTTGCCCGTAATGTAAACAAGTCCAAACTGACTAATTGGCTTAGCGGACCGCATAACCGAACCTTGTTCGTCAATTCGTCTCTTTCATTCTCCTATCATCGCGCTGTCAAACACGCCAATGTTCTCATTCATTTCCGATCTTTGATCTTAGCATCGCTCTCCTTCCCAAAAAACACAAACGGAAACATTGCAGTGTAGCTGGTACGGAGGTTTGTTGGGCGCAGCGCCAACAGTCTGCGCGGGAAGACGATCGAAGTACCACGACGGGCCACATGCATCGTCGATATCTCTAGCATGGACTGTCAGCGGGATTGTACTGAATAAAGTGGTTACGTTCGAGTTGATGACATCTCGTCTGATGAACGTGTCCTTGCAGATTCCTCGAAAAGTTCGTGAACGTGGGCCTCAGCTCGTGGACTCCAGTTCCACGCGTTTGTTGAGGGAACTGCCAGGACACTGCCAACATCCAAACGCGTCGCTTTTCAGACCGATGATGTCCAGACTCGGGTACACAGGTAGGGCAAAGAATGATTTTACCCACTGATAGCTCGACCTGTAGAAGACAAAGTGGCTGCTTTACTCGGTGGTTCATCCCATGGCGGAAAAGCAATAGCAGTGGAAGGGATCAGAAGTTGCCCTTTAGCTCTCGAACGAGCCGCCAAACGAAGCCGGATTAGAGGGACCGACTCGCGAATCGAACAAGGAAATATCTCAAGCGAGAGGTCGTATGGTTATGTTCTTGGAGAGATGCCTCCGGAAGAAACCGGTGTCAAGGTAAGACGAATGGCAACAACTACACTCCCGGAGGAGAGAGAGAGATCGTCCTACCACTGCATCTCCCGTATCTCTGATAAAAAACGAATAAAAATATGGATAGCACAAGAGCACAAGAGCGGGCGCGCAGCATTTTTGTTCAGAAGACGTGGCTGAACGCCAGGTTGAAACGTCCACAAAAGCGTTCTCTTCAGGGTTCTGTATCGTTTGCATCCCCAGTCGGCTTTGCCGGGTTGGCCGTTTCGACGCGCATGCAAACCATCTCTGAGGTGAAAGCTTGAGAAATCGGAATATGGCCCTCGCTGCCCTCCGGGCTTATGGCGATTACTTTAAGGCGACATCGTACCAGGTCTGAGCGTTTGAGCTCACGTCCCAAGCCAGTCCCTTGAATGTTTTGCATAGCATGATTAGCGCGGTGATGGTGCAGTACAAACGCAACCATAGAGAAAAAGTGATCAATAGAACAAGTTGCCCTGGCTGTAGGACGTGATGCATCAACCAGCGGTGAAGCTGTGAACGCCTCAAGAGACGGCCAACCACTCAGTTGTTGACATGCTCGATCAATGATTCATGCAACACCGAGATTATTGCCCAGGAAAACTCGGGGATACAAGCACAAATTAACGGCGTACAGTGGAAGAAAAAGAAAACTATCCACCCGAGAGTGCCACCTTGCCTTACAGAATCAGGGGATCAACGCCCACCGACAGGCGCACCCCGACGTGGTCGTCCGCCTCTTCGACCATACCCCCATCCACCTACATACGCACCTGGTCCCATTAACCCAACACCCCCTGGCTCCCCAAACGTCGCCACGTTCTTCTCTCGCTCTTCCTCTCGCCGACTTCGTCCGCTTCCACCGCGTCGGCCAGTAACCCCCCTAGACGGCGGCGGCGGAGCCTGAGTCGACGACGACAACGAGTCGAAGAAGGACTTTTGTGGGTTATACGCCCGTTCTTCGCCTTCCTCCTTTCCTGAAGCATCTTCACCTCCTTCCGACGTCACGCCCTCGCCTTCCGCAGCATCCTTGCTCTTCTTGGGCACAAGGGCAGACTTGTCAAAACGTGCATTGGAACTCTGGAAATCGAAATCCGTCGTCGGCACTTTGAGTTCACTTCCCTTGGCGGAAGGTCCGGAATGTCCACGACGACTCCCTCTGCCAATGGGTCCATTGGTCCCGCGCAAGTCCCCAATCGCACGCTCAACAGACTCGAGAGACGCCGCAGCCGTTTGTACAGAGTTGGTAGGGCGGCGTCCATTGGCACTCGTACTCGGAACGTCGGGCGGGGGAACAACCGCGACTGGCGGAGGTTGGGGCACGGATACCTCTGGGACGATATGTGGCTGCTGTGGGTACGGCACCGGCGGTGGTTGTTGCGGAGGTGGCGGCTGAGGCACCGCTTGTTGCTGGTATGGAGAACCATACGGCGGATACTGAGGTGGTGCCATCCCAGGTGCGGATGCCTATGACCGCATGTCAGCGTGACCCGCGAGGGAAGGAGAAACAGAGATAAATGTGTCAGAAGGAAGGCAACGGAAGCATCCACACAATGTTTATGCGCTCTCGGATACACGAGTCGTTAGACTTTTTTACATCCGTAATGGTTCATCACACGTGACATGGCCAGTCAAATGAAAGAGATGCACGCACCCCTAGCACGGCAGGATCATCGTGCACGCTGCGGCGTGGCGGGGGTTCATCGACAGCGAGGTCCTTCACTTCAGAAGCGCGAAAAATGATGTACTGGTATGGTTCCTGAACCGGTGGGATAAACTCGGCGGGCGGTCTGTCACATGAAATCAGCATGGAACGCGAACACATGTAGGCGGGGAGGGCACGGTCAGCAGGAAGGCAACGGAAAAATCCACACGAATAAATGCGCTCTCGGACGTAGGAGCGTATGCTCGTTTTTTACATCCGCCATGTTTCATCTCTGTTCGACAAGGCAACGAGGCAAAAAGGGCAAATGGGGCTCACTTTCGCGACTCCGTGCCCATAGAGTACACTAGAGGCAGCACGCGAGTCAGGGAGACGCCGGGAACAAAGAGCGGGCACATGCCTACCGTTTGAAAGTTGGATTGTCGAGGCAGCTGGATCAATACCAGCAAGGATGCCCCGGTATCGAACATCAGAGTGAGAGATGAGCGATATGGGTTTTCTGTACACGTTGTTAACGACAGCGCAAGCGGCGGGGAAGAAGACGAGAGGGCACACCCAATGAAACTCAGAGCCATGGTCGTCAAGAAACGCGCAAAGGGATGGAAGAAAACGTGAAGGAGATGCCAGCTTTGGCGACACTGCCAATGATATGTGCAATATATTTCATCTCCGCTTCAAATCAACCCTTCCATAGACATCTGCCTGGCGTAGTCTGCCATTCACCTTTTCTCTACCGACGCGTGATGCAGCTTCGTGACAAGAATGACTATATGACCCACAGTATGATATGCAACGACGACGGCAATAATACAGAACGGCCTGCGATCAAGTAAACGTGCGCATATCGTATGGCGTTGCCAAGTCAAAACAATTATGAACAACCCAAGTATAAACCGTCCTCTGCAGAAGAAGAGAAGAACAAGCGGGCATGCGTGATGGGTGGGGAGAAGAATTAATTTACACGTGTATATGGTGTTGAAGGAAAGACGGAGGGCCAGGCCGGGAGTGTGGGGGTTGGTTCTGCTGTAACTATGGTCGTCCAACGACGCTCTCCGTGTCAGGGTCCACAGTGACTTTTTGTCGTCCATCACCAGTCCCCATCACCACTCCACTCAGATGTGGATCAATCGGATCCGATGGCGGCCCAGACCCCGGCGTAGATGTCGGGGTAGACGTCGTTGCCGTGGTCGAATCCGCAGGATTGAAATTTCGGAAAGGGGAGGGCGCGACGAGCGAACGATGAAAGCGCGCACGGAACTCACTGGCATGGCCAGGTGGTGGTTGCTCACCAAAATCACCAGCCGACGGGTCGCTTATGTCTGAAAAAGGAGGTCCAGATGGTCCGGCCATCGACCCATCCGCCGCCTTGGCCGCAGCGGCCTGTTGGGCAAAGTGCATACGCCGCTACAAGCACGTGGCATTGAGTGCAGGACACGCTCCAGAGACGAACGACGCACCTGGTGATCCCACTGGTCGAACGCATCCGCGATAATGGGCTCCAACGAAGCGAGATCCTCGCTCGTGATGGACAACGTCCGGAGTAACTGCTGCTTCAACAGCGGGGTACACGAAAACGACAACAACAACGTCGACGCGAAACTCTGGCCGCCCGTCAGCGGTGGCTGAGGAAACGACGGATCCTGTGGGTTCATTGGATGCGGGTGCGGATGCGGATGCCCCATTTCGTGCGGCAACACTTGATACTCGTTTTGGCCATTCACGCGAAACTGCACCTCCTCGATGCCAGGCAGCATCTCGCTCGTCATGTCCAGACCAAGCTCCCTCATTTTCCGCTGTTTCACGAGGGTGCGGTGCTTCCGCTGCCGCTCTCGTGCAGCCGCGCGGACACGCTCCCTACGCGCGAGCTCCTCGGGCGAGAGTTCCTGACCTGTAAATACTTGAGGGGGCGGCTGTGGCGGCTGTGGTTGTGGGGGAGGTGGGGGTGGGGGTTCAGTCGGCTGTGGGTAGGACATTGCGGCATTCAGGTTATTGACATGGCGGTCACGCTCTCGCTTTCTTCGTTGCCTTTCTGCAGCTTTCTCCCTTTTCAGTCTCTGGGCGGGTGTTTCATTCTCTCTTGAGCCCCGTCTGCGCGAGGACGAGACGGGGGACAAAGTACTTTGGGAGGGGTTGTGGTGGACAACCGGATCCATCGCATTCATATCCAGCCCGGCCTAGAATTCTTCAAGAAGGGGCTGGTGTGACGGGGTCGTTACGGCGGCGGGAGTGACGGAGGTCGTGACCAAAGAGTGACCAAGAGCCACGGTACTTCCAGCGTCTGGTGGCGTGAGATAAACAAATAATAAATACCTCCTTTTCCTAATTAAATACACGACAGCCCCTCCCTATCATACTCTCCCGTCCTGGTCCAACGCCAATCCACTCAATCGGTGTACCGAGATAGTTCTCGATAAATTCTACGTATTTCTTGCAATTCTCTGGGAGATCGTCATAGCTGGTCACAGACGTGATGGGCGTCTGCCAGCCAGGAAGGGTCTCGTACACCACCTCCACCTTCGACAATACCTCCAGATCAGCTACCAGCCAAATTCAGATTCAGTTCCCCAAAGAGATCTGATACATACCAGGGAAATGGGAAAGCGCTTCTCCATTGACGATGTACTCGATAGCCACCTTGATCTCGGGGAGGGTGTCCAAAACGTCCAGCTTGGTTAGGTTTAGTGTATCATAGCCATTGATGAGACTGGAATGCTTCATGACCACGAGGTCAAGCCAACCGGTACGGCGACGGCGCCCAGTTGTCGTACCATACTCCTGACCGACCTCTTGAAAGTGTACGCCAATGTCCTATTGACATCCTCAGGAGTGACTCTGTGAATACAAAAATTCACGCACGTTGAGCTGTTCGGTGGGAAACGGACCACCACCAACACGGGTGGTGTACGCCTTGACGACGCCCACCGTAGTTCCGATAGCCTTCGGGGGGATCCCAAGGCCAGTGCAGACGCCACCGATCGTGGTCGACGAGGATGTCACATACGGATACGTCCCAAAGTCGATATCGAGCATCAGGGCGTTCGCACCCTCAACGAGAATCTTCTTTTGTGCTGCCAGGGCACCATGGATATAGGCGACGCTGTCTGTGACGAACGGTTTCAATCGTTGAGCGAGGTGCTGCAGGGGAGGAGAATTCGTCAGTGAATAGGTTGCACAATCACATACGATGCCTGCCTTGTACCGTTCGATTTCGCCTTCCGTATCATACTCGAAGTGGCCGTAGCGTTTGAAACGACCCTCCACGATGTTGCGGAATTTCTTCTCAAACGTATTCTGATCAAACAGATGGTGTACACGGAGGCCGGAACGCGACGCTTTGCCAGAGTATGCTGGGCCAATGCCCTTCTTCGTAGTCCCGATGCTGTAACGACGTCATATCGGCACGATAAGGCAATGAAGACGAACGGACCTTGAACCACCGAGTTCTACCTCCTTCAGACCATCTACGATCTGATGAAAGTCAAAGACGAGATGGGCTCTATCGGAAACGAGTATCCGATCAGCGCATCGGAGGCCTAGATAAGGTCAGATCGCGCGCTGAAGGACAGCCTGATCCCTCACCATGCTTCTCCAGGGCATCGATCTCTTCGAAGAACGAAGGAAGATGAATCACCACACCGTTTCCGATGAGTCCAATGCATTTGGGGTTGACGAGGCCTGGGCATGCAATCGAAGATCAAACTGATATCACGTCATCCCATCATACATACCGCTTGGGAGCAAGTGAAAAGCAAAGGTCGTGGGAATCTTGTCTGGACCTATTGGAACGACGATGGTATGACCGGCATTATTACCGCCTGCACAACGTGCGCAGATGTCGACCTGCGAGGAGAGGATGTCGACAAGTTTACCCTTGCCTTCGTCGCCCCATTGGGCGCCGAGAACAACAGTCACTGGACGGGGCATCAGAGAAGAAAAAAGACGAGGATTGGGGGTGGAAGGCGTACCAGACATAACCAATGGTACTTATGTTCCGGCAGGATGTCGGTGGGGGCCGTGGTAAATAAGAGATCCCGAGTTGGTACGAGACTCCTCGTTACCGTCCGAAAAAGGCAATCGTATCCAGGCATTTCCTACTCTTCCCAGGCAACGAAACATGCCGACCTTTCAATCCAACCCGCTGAAATCTTCTTCACTACAGAGAAGACTTCAGCGACATCCTGCGTTATTTGGAGCGACATTCATACTCATCATGGTCGGCGCTTCGTTTGGTATGCAGTCCTTCACCCAAACGCGCTATGACTTGCAGGACAAGCGAGTCAAGCAGGCAAGCTCACGTTATATCAGACATGCTACCTCTCATTGTCGTCGTTACGTGTAGCTTTCTCAAGAAGAGGCCCTTGGAATCGACAAGTCGAAGAAAAAGTTTGACATTCGGGAAGAATACTATGTGCGTGTGTCCATGTTCTACCGCACCAGGAGGCCCGTCTCAGATGTTGGATAGAAATTGAATGCGATCGCTGAACAGGACTGGGAGCCAAAGAGAATTGCTCGGCCGAGAGACGTACCAGAGTGGGGTGTTCCACCGACCCGACCGGATGTGTTCCCCGACCAAGTTCCTCCCATCAAAACAGTACAATGAGGCAGTACCTGATACGGTATGCACCAGATTAGCTTGGCATCGGTTGCTTGTCTTTTCTGCGATTTCGTCGAATCTTCGCGATACTGGGCAGTGACAGAGAAGTTGGGTATGTCACAATCGGGGACGGTGTTCCCGTTGTTTGGTTTGCAGCATTACTCACTGAACAGGTATGCCTTCAAGACCAAGTTTCCCCCAGGGTGCAATGAAGTGAGATGGTGACTTCTCTTGATCATGGTTACGGGTTGATGGCATATGGAACAGTTAACTTGAGTTCTCGGTCTCTGTACACATGACACTATGAATCGAGTCCCATCTGAGCTTGGTGTACAGCATATGATCTACATGATAGACGTCGCGGAGCCGCTCACAAGTTGTTTTGTTTTGCTTCAACCAACGCGCGCATGGCGGCGTCAGGGCGGCTGCAATAGCTCTTCTTGGGTTTTTTTCGTCCACGCCCTGATTCGCAATGTCCTCGCCATCAAAGGCTACAATAAGCGTAGTGCTCTCCCTCTTTAGAGAATCTGGATCCAATTTCTGCGCGTAAGTTATCAAGAACAGTCACTCACCCCATCGTAACTCGGCACTCCCAGGCGTGATGAGCGGTGTTGTTCCAAGGTCCATTGTTCCAGAACGGCATGAGTTCCCGTTGTCGGCAACACTTGGAGGTGCTGCTGTCTCGCTCAAGTGTTCCGCGTTGCGTTACCCGGTCTCACAAGCCGGGGTGACTTTGATTCTCACTCATGGTATCTCGAGCTGTAAGTCCAAATATCCCTCTACGAAGCCCTATGTTCAAGCTATCGCCTATTGTCCTGGACAGGCAAAGACGTATACCACATAGTCATCACATGGCTGCTCGGTCTCCAAGATGCTACCTACGACATACGAGAGATATGGTCGATCGATTTTCCTAACCACGGCGAGGCAGCCACTTTGAACCGCCGTCTTCTCGACGAGCACAAGGCAAACGGTGCACGGCAAGGAATCGATGGGACATGCAGTGAGTACTATCTTCGTTCATCGGAACTATCGCGTGCCCTGATATTCATGGTCCATCCGATCAGCAACCGTGGACTTTGCTGCCTACTTGCATGCCTTTTTGTCCTTGCCACGATTTCGAGGACATGACATCGTCGGGATGGGACACTCGGGCGGTTGCACTGTCTGGTATGTCACCCGTTGCCCTCATCAAACTCTGAGCGTGATTACATTTGACCGGCAGGGTACACGCGCTATCCAAGTTCGCTCCCGTGTATCCAAGCGCACTGATCCTTCTCGAGCCGACGCTCATGTTCCCTTTTATGTCGCCGACGGACCCACGCTCGATCCACGGTGCCGCCAACGTGCGTGGCGCACTCGCCAAACGCGACACGTGGCCCTCTCGCACCGAGCTCAAACGTTGGCTCACGAAAAGCGGAAAGAGCATCTGGACCCGATGGGACCCGAGAGTACTCGATTTGTATGTGGTACGTGCCAAGGTTCCGATGACGGGAACCGTGTCGCTTGATGAGTTGTCGCTCGGTAGGAATGTGCGTTTGAAGAGGTTGTGGCGTCGGAAGGCCGAGGATCGTACATCACCCCGCGGGTACGCAAGGACGAGGAGGCGTCGTTGTACGCATGCCTCGCGCACACAGTCGAGCCCTCCCAACTCGCTGCGATGTGTACGGCACTCAACAAGAATGGCAGGCGAGGTGTGCACATCATCTGGGCAGAATTCGAGGAATTTATGTACGTCGGCTTCTTTTTCCTTCCCAGCCTGAAGACGACGCTTCGTACGCAGATCAAAGGCGGCCAAGGCTGAGATCTTGGATGCCGCTGAACACCAGATAGCATCGCAGCGCACAGTCATGGGAGCTGGACATCTGGCGAGTTGTGTGGTCCCATTGTTTGTGCCCTATTGCTAATACCTCTTTAACCTTCGGGACAGGTTCCGCAACTAAAACCGGATGCGCTTGCAGATGCGATGCATGAGGTGCTCAAGTTGACTAGGAGTAGCGCTCGATCTTTGCTTTGAAACTTGCTATACTACTTGTTATCGCATACCCCACTTTGCAGCACTTCACAAAATATAGAACATCCTACTTGTCCTAGCTAGATCCTGTTACTATACTAGAGTGATTGGCATATTCATATTGCGAGCGAGAAACTCTTCAGCCCACAGTAACATGAGCACCATCATCTAGTCAGGATATCTGATCTTGGTGGCAAACCTGGTCGAGTCAGGGGAGACATCAAGCGAGGGCACAATTTGTGCCCTCCACCTTGATGACCTTTGTGTGTAGTTCAGAAATCACATATGTATTGACAGTAAATCAATGAACTTACCTGTTGCTTTCCTACCTCTTGGCCATCTTCGAGTCGCCATTGTTGGATCCCCACCCTAAAAGATGCTTTCCATCAGGGTGGAAAGCGACTGCCCACACTACCAATGGAGAGCATGGGCAGTTGGTCTTGCGGTGTGGCTATCAGTGAATTACAATCGCGGCAAGGGCACTGCCACGCACCAGCATTTGTCGACGACATCCTCATGACTCGCGGTATTGTGATACGATGATGGTCTATGTCGGTGTCCATGTTATCAAAATGCCAGGGCAATGGGCGACAGACAAGGTGCGTTTCGGGGTCACACATGGGTGCGCACAGGCAAAATGTCGCTTTATAAACCTTGAGCACACGTTGCCTCGATTTATTTGCTTTACACGGGTGTGTATTCTTAGCTCTGATCCGCGCTTCCCCGCTCAGGAACGTCTGAGGGCCAATGGCAGGACTTCGACTTGAGCTTCAAGTCGGTCTTTGGTGTTGCCGCCGATTGTCGCGCGTGCCGGAGATGTATGGGATCTTTCTTGTCGTTCGGACAGCCATCTGTCCCATGTCATGTCCTACACGCTATGAAATGCCCATTCGGATGCCTTTCTCTCGTTGGTCACATCACACTTGGTTACTCCTCCCACACGA
>JBBPMH010000744.1:0-17051 GCA_038090235.1 Pulveroboletus ravenelii
GCCGAGGATCTTTGGGACATTATTTATTGCTGGTGTTGGGTAAATAGCATAAATAAGCCAAATAAAGAATGGAGACAGACTTTGGCACCATTCTTTATAAGGCTTACGTGTTGGGAACACTAGGTGACGCAATGTGTGTTCCGTGCATCACGTGATGTCACGTAGCAACTCACTTAAATAACCCTTTCCGAGTAATCATCCCCTCCTCGATCCACACTTTATTCCACCCCATGGGCACTGAATCCATAGAATGAAGAGGATGTAAAATACGTGGTATATCATTTTTCCTCAAGATTCTGCTTTCAACTCAACCCTCAGCAACGCGGCTGCCGCCGGGCGCCGCGTCAGCAAAACAGGCCCCTAGTAGTTGGAACCGGTTGGGACCAGTCCTTAAACACAACCGTCTCCGGAAAAACGTCACATTACTTTCATCTCCGCGAAGCTTGCGAAAGTTGTACCAGACCGTGGAATCGCGTACGGTAGCTGTCGGCGTAAAGGAGGATAACAAGCCCGCTAACAAAGTCCCTGAGCGACCGAATCATGTCAGAATCAATTCCACGCAAAGAATATGAAATTCGAACCAGCTTCGCACTAAAGAGCGGATGGGATAGTCGAGAGCCTTTGGAATAGATGTCTGAATAAGAGACGGCCATCTATCTATCATAATTGCCTTTGGGTTTGTCAGGGCGCGAAGACCCTCAGGACCACCTGTCCTGGACGATCAGAAATACTGCCCAATCCAGACCGCACCAACTCACCGAAGCGCCCATAACCACTCCCTTTCACACCTCCGAATGGAAGATCCTGGCTGTAAAGCAAAACTCATCTAAATGCACATTTGAAATAACGGCACATTGACCCACTTCAACTTTGCATAACCATCAAAAATACTGGTCGGCAAATCAGTAAGCGAGACTCACGTAGAAGACTCCGAAATCGTTGATGGAGACCATTCCACAGTCCAATTCTCGAGCAACGTCCAAGCACAAGTCTTGATGAGGTCCGAAAACACTGGCTCCGAGACCATATTTAGTGCCATTAGCGATCTCGATTGCTTCATTGATATCATCATAGCGGATGAGTAAAGCAATTGGTGCAAACACTAATCTGATTGTTAGTATGGGAATGCATCCCAACGATGAGCTTACGTTCTGTCTGTGCAATCCCCAATTTGGGATCGACATCACCGAGTACCGTTGCCGTGAAGTACGCATTGCCAGCCGAAGAAGGATGGAGATACCTCTTCCCACCAGCTTCCATGTGGGCACCTGCTTCATGAGCCTCAAAGATGAGATTTTCGAGTACGTCGAAGCGGTCATCCGTAATCATGCATCCGCAGTCAACAGTATTGATAAATCCTTCTCTTGATGGTGCCAAAACGGAGCCAACGCGCAACTTTGTGGCTCGCTCCGTCAGAATCTTGTAGAGTGCGTCATACTGATCTGAGTGCACGATCAAGCGCTCAATACCGATACAATTCTGACCAGCATTTTGGCTGACGAAAATCAAAAAGGTGACTGACGAGACACGAGTGATCTAACTTACAAGATACCACGCATCCAGACACCAGCCCACCTCTGCAGATCAGTGTCAGGGAGAATGATGGCCGGATCCTTGCCACCCAGTTCCAGCGTTACAGGGGTAAGGTGTTCTGTGGCGGCCATGGCTACCTAAAGTCCTATAAGCAATTTGTTTAGGGCACATCCAAGCCTCAGTACCTTGCGTCCGATTTCTTCTGAGCCAATGAACGTAATATGTTTGATGAAAGGTGACCTGGTCAGTACCTCCGCCTGGTCAGGCCAGCAGCAAATAGTCTAGAATATACTTAGAAATGCATGACGAAAAGGGGAATCTACCCACTTGAACTATATCGGCTTCGTGACCACAGACTTCAAGTGCCTTGTGTATTGCTCCGACGAACCAATCAGTGGACCATACAACGTGTTCAGAACACTTCAGCACAATAGCATTACCAGCAAAGATAGACGCGATGATTGGCGACCAAGCATTGTGGAGCGCTGCAGGGTTTTATAAGAAACACAGTACCTAGTGTACGAATCCACTCACGATAGTTCCACGACATGATGGCACAAACTATACCCTTGGGCTCATAAATGACTTGGGACTTTTTGTAACTTAGCATCAGATTTGAATGTCTCGTCTCGGTTCGTAAAGCACGTTCTCCATGGTTAATCAGCCATTCCAGTTTTGAGCATGTCGTTAGAATTTCGCCAAGGGCAGCATCAACCACTAAAGCAAACTGGTTTATTCCTTCGTCCCCGCCTGGAGCATATTGACCTTACAAGTCTTTCCGGTATCACGGCACGCGACTCTTGCACAAGTTTCCTGATTTTCGACGAGCCACTTGAGCAGACTCCGTATCACCCTACGCCGCTGAGCAAAAGTGGTTTCCGCCCATGAAACTTGTGCTTCCTTCGCTCGCTGTATCTTTGCCTGGATTTCACGCTCGTTATCTGCTATGACTGTCTTGATATGTAGCGAGTTCGCGGGGTCGAAACAAGTGATATAATCCCTACTGCCCATGAAGTGATGAGGGAGAAGGTCGGGTTCGGTAAGATGCGACTTGAGATTCGCGTTATGAATCCTCAGGGATTCCCATTGAGGGTCTGCAGCCTGAAGAGACATCAGACAGGTGGCATGGAACGAGAGCAAACCACAAACCTCGGGCGCACTGTGCTTGAAAGGTACGGCACTGTTGTGCGCCTTCTGGTAACGATCGAAGACTAGCCAGATACCGAAGGCCGAGAACACGGTGAGAAGGTATAGCACCTCAAGTACGCTAGCCCTTGGGTCGTTTTCGAGCCATAAGTTGAGGGTGCGGAGTGGATGAAAGATGGCATAGAGAAATGAGGGCATTGCTGCTGCGAGTACACTCAGCACAGTTGGGCTGTTGGCGAAGTCAAGCAGTTGACCTGAACTTGGACCAAACGCGTCAGGGTCGGACTCCACCGAAAGAACAGGATCACGTGACTGTTTGGGCTTTCACTTCACAGAAGAGCGACTCAAAACGAGCCATAGTCAAATCTGACGAACGAATAACTATTCCGAAACTTTGCCAGGCCATTATATGATATGTATGAAGGGAGGATTCCACGACCAAAGGAGTCTATCGGTAGCGAAGTAACGAAGCAAAGATGATGTCGAGATGTGTATGGAAGCCTGCCACGGCCAACGGCAGGAACACTGAGAACGGCGGGCACGAGAGAACTGGACCACGCTCTATACGGAGGGCTACGAGGTACGGGACAAAGAACGACTGCCTATCTCTACGAGGATCGATGGTAGATATATGGCGGTGCACATGACTGTATGCCAATGGGGCTTACAGTGTACAGTGTATCCTAGGGAGATACCGAATAGAAGAGGGGAACAACAGTGTATTCATAAACCATATTGATTAAGCATGTAGAGACACATAAGTACATATGCGAGAGTAACGGAACCGCGAAATGGGTGGGGGGCTATCATAGGGATGGACTCAGTGTAGTGTTGCCGCGAAGTGAACCGAGGCGAACTGAAGTGTTTTTTTTTGATGCACTTCGAGGCAGTTTGATTGAATGAAGGCGCGTGAAAGTCACTTCGTTTACTTCGGGAAGTGAGATGAAAGTGCCCGAGAGTGCGGACCGTCCTTCCATCCAATCATAAGTGATTATATTGTATCAATCAGTATATAGCGTGCTAGATACCAAGTCTACTCATTCTCGGCTTCGTTAGCAAGCAACTCGTAAAGTTCGTCAATAGCACCCAATTCTGTAAGTTCATCAACTGTTCTCTGGGTAACCAGCCCAAAGATTTATAGTCCACTTCTTCTGCAATCAGATCCAGAGTAAAATTGAGACGAGATTGCTTGCAAGTGAATTGGAGAAATTGCTCAATGGTTTCGGGTAGAAGGCAGTTTCAGCTGTCAGTACAAGTGAGCTTACTTGACAAGAAAATATGCTCGCATCGCACAGATGATGCCTGTGCTGGGAGGACATCCATGGCGACATGGAAGAGCAGCAGATAATCCCATCCACACAACTCGTGAATTGAGGTCTATGCACAGGGGCTATCTATTCTAGATATATCTTGTTGCTGCCAAATATACAAACAAGCTGAATCAATTAACTGTGAAGTCACTTCACTTCTGCAGCAACACTAAGTGTCTTCCTCGTCAACTTTAGGACGGGGATGCCCTAAATGACATTCAGAAGCATGACGACCGAAGTTCTTGTAACCACGTATTTGGTAACAATCTTTCCACAAGCAGAAGACCCCCTGAACCTTCCCAGTAATAGGGTCGCTCTCTTTTCTGACTTTGTGGGTGTTCCTCAGATGCGCATTGATACCTTTGCACGAGATTACAGCCCCGCAGAGCCTTATGGGCTCAGAGGGGCCCGCAACCAACCATTGGCAACATTTCGTCGCCGTGCACTGATGGGCATTCTGTGTCGCAGGTGATGATATATCTGGGAGGATCACTTGCTCGTTTGTATTTATTTCAACCTATCAAGCTTGATCAGTAGGTATGGAAACAGCACGTAGAACATTCTCACTTACATCGGAGGCATTATCGTTCATCTGTGGTACTTTAGAACATGAGCACAGAAAGGCGCTTCAAGAGACTCACTGGGGGAGCTGGTACACTGGCTTCGATTTTGCTAGAATGCAATATATGCGGGATTCAGAGCGATGCACAACTCGGATGAGTGTCGGTTGTCTATGGATTAGGAGCGAATCGTGAAAGAACAATTGTTCGGTGCAGATGGAATGCACCCATGGTTCTGGGTTTTTATGCAAGGAAAGGACCTCCACAACTCCATGGCTGTTGGAAGGCGGGACGGGAAGGGCAGAAAGACACGCGGACATGGAGGAATGTGTGGAGGGCGGGCGCAGTTGTCCAACTCCAATAGCACAAGAACGAGGGATTGGAGGCGACCTTCAGGTGAGATTGACGCCATTGTCAGAGGATGCTCAAAGAAAGTAGCATCGCCAAATAAAACCGTGGCCGCACACCTTAACAATCTGGTACATATGCCTTGGAGTGTAATCAACTCGAATTTCCGAAATGCTAGACTTGAAGTCGTGTCGGGCCGTCGATTTAGATCGGAAGTAGATGCGTTCCATTGGCTCCAAATCTCAAGCAGGCCAGCATATCATTGGAGGTCGAGTCAGGAAAAACACCAAACAACGGAGGAATGCTCGGCCCCGGCGCACTCCAGGGGAAAAGGAGGGGAATGGGAGTCAGTAAGGACCGCGTTGGCGGGGACTTCCGCTCTCAGTGATAACGGCTCCTGTCAACCAGGTGGGAGTTTGGAAGCGGTCCGAACTTAATAGGGTAAACATACCGTGATCCCGAATGCCTTGCGGCAGCATGGAGGAACGTTACTACGAGACCGAAAACGGCGGCGTGCTCTTTGGATACACAGTGGGTTTTATTTATTTATTTGACCTTTCCCGCTATTGGCCAAAGCCGTGGACATGTCAAATCTCTGTTCACACGCCGGTGACGACACGCGTTCGTTTACCTCAATGGCCCATGCAGACTGTCCTGCAGCAGAATAGCGGATCGCGAGCCATCAGAGGCTAGTCTTTACTTGCAAAAGTTTGCTGGAATAAAGCCTTCGGAAGGGGAAAGAAAGCAATAAGATCCTGTGAAATCGACAACGTATATCAAGATTATCAAGCAGCTCCGGAGCCAGGCAACACACTGTGGCCCATGCACGGATAAGATGCGGGGGGAATTTCGTCCAAAGACCGATGAACTGTACGTCTCTTCACTGTCCAGTGGGAGCTCTAGATCAGAGACCGGTTATATATGAACTAGAGCATAATTACCCTCGAAGACCCTGGAGTATTCGAAAATTGGAACAAGTTTCCCTTCCACGGGCGCTGTAAACCACGCGAACACGATGTCATTCGGCTTGGATGCGAGCCTTCCGAGGCCTCCCACCAGATCAATATGTGATGGTATGCAAGGCAGCAACTGAGCCGGCAGCTTTGGTCAGTTCACTTTACCTGTCTACCGATGAAGACCATGATTGCAGTGTATCGCTAGTCTGAAAACAATACTTCCCTCAGTCCTTGGAGTTTGGTTGGTTCACCATCTATATTCCACGTGTTTCTATATCATAGATCTGACCGTCAGCAATCGCTATCCCTCACTCAACCACGATAAACTCACGTGCATCACTCACCTTGTGACATTCGAGTAGAACATATGAACAAGTCTGTCGTGAACGGCCACCAAAACCAGCCCCAGCGATACGTCAGTACATTCGCAGTAGGGAGGTATCGATTATCGAGTACCAGGTATGCCAGCATCGTATCAGCTGTCATAAAGGGTATTCATTGTCGAGGCAGACACCCCATCTACCCATAGGATCTCAGTCCATAGTTCACGGGACCTTGAGTAGATCGCTGGATGCCAGACGTTAGCTGTGCGTGAGCTGAAAAGCAGGGTGATGCTGTTGGTCCGCGATTAATGCTGACCAATGAGGTTGAAGGGCAGTAGTTGTATGCTTCTGGAGCTGGGCCAAGTTGCCCAACTTGAACATCGTGACCCAGATTTGTCCGCCTATGGGATCGATATTCCCGTGGGTATGATCCTTCAAGCTTGAAGCTTCGAATTAACTCGCGCCGCCCTGCAATGAAATGATTTGATGTTCCCTTTACCCATCTATCCTGCAGGTCCGATTTTTGAACAAGTTACCCCGCCGGTGTGGTTCGACGAGGTAATTGGAGTCCGAGGGACTGGTGGCGGCCACCCGAGACCGGGGTGCTCGCTGACTTGAACATATTTGCCGTGTTTCGTAGCGAAGAGTGGCATTGAAGGAAACAGAAAGTTACTGGTTCTTATAAGTTCAGTGTCACTGAACGTTACCAGTTGATTCCATGTTCAATGGTAATGTCTTGTCGGCAACACTAATTTCCCGTTCTCGGGGATATGCTGTTAAGTTTTCAGCCTGAGCAGTCGCTTGACATTGTAAATTGTTTTTTTAGAAATGCAGACTGAGTTGGGCTCAAGGCTCGTGTACTAGATACAGTATTTCTTGCACCAGCAATGCCAGCATCAATATTAATGTAGATATAAGTCACGTTACGTGCGGTGACCTTAATGCCCAGCATACTTAATAGGCCTTGATCGGATGTAGTTGTCTCGCGGGGTGAGGTGACCTATTTGTCATCAAACCGCTCCAAAGAAAGCCGTTTGAAATTTTGACAAATCACTTCAAGGCAAGGCGAAGGAGGAGATAAGAGATAGGAGGGTCATCAAGAAAGACCGGTGAATACCTCCACTGCTTCCATAAAGCGGTCGAGTAACACTTGAAAATTGTTTGATGTGAAAGAACCATACAGAGCGGGACATTAGCGGCATGGCGGACATTTTGATCGCTGGAAGGGCGGCGGAAGCAAGGAGCCGAGTGACGCCAGGGAAGCCATTTGATAGACCCTCCAGGAAGGAGGCGATCATCAAGAACGAGTCAGCGGATTGTTGCCAGTGGCAGGAGTCAAGGGGCATCCTCGTTGGAGGACTTGAGTCAGCAAACATGGAACTAGATCATGGATTTTGGAGGGCCACAATGGTCTGAACCTAACCTTACATGCTTGCCATGGAGTGCGGGTTCCTACAACGCGGGAAGGTCGGGTCCTCCCCGTCATCTCCAGCTGGAGTGTCTTCCAATACGGTTATTTTTGGTCGTCTCGACGGAAGTAGCATTATTGTTCGCAGGCTAGTTCCTGGATAATTCTATCATTGATCTTGATACACTTTTCAATGACATAACCGCAAGTGGCTTCCAAACCGGAACAGCCGTCGGAAGACAGGCGCCTCCTCGCAAACACAGCTGGATCAGGCCCTCCAGACCCATGGAAAGAAAAGCCAAGGCTCCATCCGTCGTCCTCCAGTTTTGAAAAGGATCCCAAGATCGCCGACTAATTCCAGAGCCAAATCGAATGCTGTGTCCCGTGCGTGCGCGGAATGTTGGAGGAAAGCCGCATGGGAACCTACCATTGCAGTCGTACGCCTCCTCGCCGTTTGACACTGGCCCCAGATCTGAGGATGATTACACGTCAAGCAAGTGCGGTTGTCCTAGAGAGCTGATGGCCTCGCGAAAATCGAAACTGCATCCCCGCCCGCCCACGAGCACCAAAAATCGCGCAGTAAACTCGCGGCCGGCTCGAACGTAGTAGATTCACTTTTTCGGCCCGTCTAGCATGAAGCCCGAGGCTGAGATTCGTTGCTGGATTGAGAGCTGGAATATCCCCCCAATCCCCAGAACTTGGTCGGTCCGTCGTTCATATTCCACGTACTCCTGCACTGTATATCTGATCGTCAGCGATCGCCGTCCCCCACTTAATTGCGGCAAACTCATCTGTCGAGTATCAGGTATGCCAGCATCGTACCAGCTGTCGTAAAGGGTATTCATTTTTGAAGCAGACACCCCATCTGCCCACATATACTCGGTTCATTGTTCACGGGACCCTAGTGGATTGCTGGATGTCAGATGTTAGCGGCGCATGACCCGAAGAACGTTGGACTGGTACAGCTGGTCCACGACGAGTGCTTGTCAATAGCCGGCCACCTTGAGGGATGGTAATACTGTCCCCTTCCATGTATACGGACAAGGTAGCCCCAAGCTGCTTATCCGCGGAACGACGTTTTCATTGGTATCACCTTTGCAGCCTCGATGTTTCTTGCGCCCCTCAGTATTGTGTTTCAGGTTATGTGATGGCCTTGGTAGCTTCTTATTCCTCTTCGACTGCTGGAGTCCGATCCCTGAAAACGAAAAAGCAGCTCGGCTTGCTGATATAGTTCAATGCAATTGGAAAGACCGGTCACGGTCGTGCGGGACCGGGTCATCCATTGACTTGAGGCATGTCGTGTTTCAGTCTTGGATAGCAAAGACTCGAGGAGCCAAACAAGATTGGGAGTCAAACACGGCAAGCATCCCGCGTTGACGATTTCTGGTACGCAGGACTCGTGAGGAACCGATGAAGGACGCGTCTTTTCCTTCGCGTCTTTGACGCGATAGGCTTCGTTGGTGGTGGCTCAGACAGGTGCAGAGTCGGGCCTAAACAAATATACTGGCCTTGGCTAACTGGTAGCTAATACAGTTGCTCTAATTCTTGAGTGCACTCCTGAAACTAACCGCAGTCGTCTGACGTTGAAGTGAGAGACTAGGAAAACGTGTAAAACCTGCAAGAAACTCCTTCTGAGCTCCTTGAATATACATTAGTGAGATCGCAGAGCATGGTGTACGTGATGCAGTTACGCGAACGGGTATAGCGGACGGAAGTAAGGAAAACGGAGGAAGATATGATGGTTTCGTGAGGGAATTGTCCCAAGGAGAAGATACTACGAAGGAAAGGTCAGATATAATGATTTAAGAGTCACAATTTGGCAAAAGGAAGCAGAATGTCTGGACAAAGGGCAACGCGTCAGGCCCAGGAGCACGAGACTAGCGTGCACGCGCTGGGAAACACGTTGTGTACATGTACATCCAACTAAACCAAATGTGTCGGGGTACATTGAAATGAGCGGAAGTCATAGTGCCTCTTTGGCACTAGTATCAGTACTAAAGTCCTTCTTCCGCTTCCCGCTTGCGAAGTGAGTGCTAAGTCTCCTGAAGGAAGAAAGACTCGATGACCTGATCCCCTCTTCCTTCTTAGGGGATGGTTCACGGGACTCTGCTGCGACAAGAATGTCAGAAACTGTGTCGTCGAGAGGTGTTGAGCCCACGCCTGATGACGAGTCATCACCAACTAGCCGAACGGTAGAGTCTCCAGGAGCATCTTCTGTTGTGGGCGACAATGGTATAGTCTGTTCTACGACATCGATTGCCGCCCGAGATACTAGTATTGGCTCCGGTTCGACGGATGAAGATGGACTAAGAGCAGCCTCCGGAGGAGCAGCGTCGACGAGCAAGTCGGTGTCTTCCTCGCCAGTTGGAGATTGCTCGACGGGAGAGATGTCGCCGTGGGACGTGTCGGGTGGTATTACATTGTGCACGGATGGTTTACTGGCAATGGCGTCGTCATTGGGAGGTCGTCGCACACCGCGACCAGCCTCGAGATCAACGTCAACGGAAGAGCGATTTGAATCCGGTGGGGAAGGGAGCGATACGACATCATTCATACTCGGTAAGTCGACAGGTTGAGGGGCTGGTGGTTTGGTGACCGATATGGCGGGAATATTGCGGGTATTAATGCTGGGCACGACGGCGAGTATAGATGACTCTTCACGGAATTGTGTCCCCAAGACTGGTATAGGCACCACTGTTGCTGACTCGTCAAGGTTCAGGACACCTAGACCATGGCTGTCAGGGGCCTGGGATTTTCAGCAAAGAGTCTGCTTTGCGAAATTCAGATGATTACCTTGGCCCTCTCTGCTGGCGATGAAACGTCTTGCAGCAACCCTGCCTCGTACCACTTTTTGACGCTCTTGTCTGCCCATGCTTCCGTTGGACTCCACCCTTTGTACGCTCCGGACAGCCGTAAGCCACCTGGACCTCCCTCGCCCCCGCCATCTCCCTGACCCCGCCCATTCCCATCATAGAAGTAGGTCTCGTACCCGAGTTCATCCTCACTTCCTTCGCTTCCGCTATTCGCTTGACCAAGTTCATAACCCTCTCCACTCTCCAGTTCGTCCGCGAAGTTCGCCAACCATCTTGCCCAACCCCCGGGACCGTCGCCGCGCCAAAGGACGACCTTCGTGTCAAAGTCCCTACCAAAGACGATCACCTGCCCAGCGCTTCCGCCCTCTTCAGGATTGAGGTCCACGCCGATATAGTTGCCAGCCTTATCGACCACGAGTGGTATCCAGCCTCTTTGCGAGTACTCCTTGCGTATCCATCCATCCGGTATCGACTGCATGAGCTCACGAAGACGGGGATTAGCACCAGTCGTCGGATCATCGTCGACCTCTCTCCAGAACCTCCACTCCTCTAAGACATCTTCAAGAGGCAGGAGCGATAGCCCAAAGAGGAGACCTTCGGAGCATCCTGCGGAAGACTCGGCTTCCTGACCGTCGACGACCGAATACGAATCTCGAACTGCCTGTGGGAGTGCGAAACCAAATTGTATCTCTATTTGTGCCAAATCTTGAGACAGAATCCCATAGTTGAGAGTGTCACCTAGCTCCGGGTATTCGCGAGCAAGCCAGACTTTTATCCGATTCCAAGTATTGGCTAATGGGGGGTATGGCGGTGGTGGTGTCGTTGCATCACTGTAAGGTATATTGTGCAGAGGAAGCAAAGAGGTTGGCCGCGACCGCGAGCTGGCATTGTGTACGCGCTCAGACATAGAAGACGGAAAAAAGAGTGGAGTGGGATCACTTACGACGCCTGCATATAACCGTATGCACTCACGGGGGACTGTGGTGGGTAGGTATACACTGGACTGAGGGGTTCCGAGGGCTGCGGGGTATCTGGGCTAAACGCATCGGGGTGTGAAGGTAATGCAGGGGACGTGGTGGGGAGAGAGAAGGCCTCGCGGGTGCTTGACATTGCCTGACCTCTTCGCAGAGACTGCTTGGTGCCACCGGCGAAGAAGTTGACAAGCCAGTTCATTGTCGTTGGGGGGTAGCGGAAGAGCCGTTGTGAGCCCGGTGGGATGTTGAGCTGGATACTTTACAAACCTGGTCAAAGCGGGACTGGAGAACGACTGAGTTCCCGCGACCTGGTTGTGTATACGGCAGTCCCTCAGGTTGTTGCTACGTCTACTCCGTCAATTTTCATGCTCCACCAACGGCATCATCCGCAGCTAAGTTACTCGGTCACCCCGCACGTGTAAGTACAGCAAAGCACGAAACAGCCGCGAACAACAGCAATAATAATGCCTCCGGCTGCAGGGAGGTGTGTCACTATAATAAACATTCGGAGAAACACTGCGAGGCAGCCGAACCATCACCACGACGACCCCCCTGGATCTGCATCTGCCTCAGGTTTCTGGAAACGATAGTGTCGAGTGGTAGCCTGAATCTATCAACGGTGCCACGTGAGACGAAGCCCCCATCGAATCTATCCACGTCGAAAACCACGGGATCTGTGATGACTTGGCTGACAGCACGAGCACCGGTGAAGGACTAGAGCGTGCATTCTGTCAAATCTTGAGGCTGCCGTGTTCACGCAGTGTTCCGTGGCTGCGATGGCCTTTGTCTTGCCTGGGTTCAACACGTAGCACTACCAATAGCACCCGTGGTGATTGTTGTTCCAAAAGACGCGACTACATTTCACGAGCTTGCTGCACCCAGACACTTCCGTAGCCTTCTGGAACATCAGAATGCATGTTTTCGAGAAAAGCCCGGATGCAAATGTCCGTGTGACCGCCGTGAATCAGCCAGCCGAGTCTGTCAAGTTCAAATCTGTCAAGTCAAACCGCTCATCAGCAACCGCAAAACATCCCTGCTTACCGAGATCACCACACCAGGCAGCAGTGTGGTAGCTTCCTTCCTGGCGATAAGTACAGTCAACTGACCTAGGTAGAAAGCTCCTGTGGGTCAGCGGTTGCTGGCCGGAAAGAAATATTGTAGGCACCCGCGGATCAGCCTTGTCCATGGACCCTTCCTGGGAATCCATTCTCGCTCTGTTACTAGGTCTTAACGCCAGGACGCCCAGAGCAGGGATCCTAACACCGGGATTGGTGTGGAACCATCTCTTGCGTAGCATATCGTGCCATCAGTGAACAGCGGAAGAGCAGTGGCCAGGATTTCAAACTACTTCGGCTTTGTGTCCTTGACGATTCTGTCTACGAAAATATCGGCATTCGGCGACAGGCTGCCATCTCTTTAGCCCACGTACTTATGAGATGAGACAAGCGACCATTACCAAGATGTAGCAAGACGTCTATGATAGTGGGCTTCGAGTTCCTTGCTATGGCATTGTTGCAGTTGTTCGCAACGTCCCTGGATCGAGCCGTCAGACAAGCCTGTATACGCAAAAGGTTCTCGGACTGATTAGCCTTCCATGTGTGTACATAAGCAAGGTCACCTGCGGTCGCCACTCCTATCTTACCGTTTGCCATCAAACACCAATCTCTTCTGTTTCCGGGGACCGTAACGCTGTCTTTGAATCCGGCCACGTTAGAGCGGATGGGCACTACACCAGCTTCAACAGTTGTGAAAGGTCCAGTGGGGAACGCTGGTATGCTTGTACCGCTCTGCAAGAGTGCCTAGAGGTACGAGCTTCAGTGAGATGTTGCCATCTAGGTACACTTGTTCAAATCAGAGTGTTCTGGAGCAAGGGTCAAAGGTGATGAGACAGACCCCCCAAGGTATGGAATGGTTGGTTGCTCCATTTACCCCAATCTGAGCATCTTGACTGGAAAGTGAAAGTCATCAAGTAACATGTCACACGCTGCGTAATACATCATTTAAAGCGGTCACCCCTTTTGGAAGGGTGGTGATAAATAACCCTGAAATACGCGCGGTGAAGTCCGTTCCGATCAGTTTGATCAGTTTACTGGAAAACGCGCAAAGGTCAAGTGCGCGTAGAAGCAAGGCCCACCTCGCTCCGTTCAGCAGGACGTCGCCAGCCTAGCGGCGCCTCGTTTGGCCAGCGCCTGATCAGCAGAGTCACAGATCTTGCTTGGTGGAACTTTGTGCAATGACTCCGTGGGCACAAATACCCTCAGACTAAAAGTAAGATCTGTCAATGCTAATGTGCTGAAGACCAATGATCACAACCCGACTTGTGGTCCTCGATAGTCCTCAGGCCTCATCTTTCTTTCTTTCCAGGCAACCGCAACGCCTCACTACGCCAAAGACAGCATACCAGATCACGTGACACATGTCTTCACATCCCCGTGGGTAGTGGTATCAGTACTACCACCCACGGCGGTTATAATCTATTGTTCCTATCGAACCCATTGGTCAGACCATGAAGTATATGGACACTGCCACAAACGTTGGCAGTGTATAATCTGTTGGTACTGAAACTGGCACAATCATAATGAAGGATAATGGTATTGAGTATTACAGTAACCCTCGGGATCTTACGCAAGGTCGATTACAACTTGCTTAGATCTCCAGAGACCTTGAAGTCGCAGCCTGTCTTTGCTCTGACTTCCTCCAAAGTAGCACCTTCTTGCAATTCCACCAGCTCCAAGACCCCGTTCCTCCGGTCCACATTGAAGACAGCGAGCTCAGTGATAATCTGGCTGACGGCGCGTGCACCGGTAAGGGGAAGACTGCATTTCTTGAGAATCTTCGGGCTACCATCTTTCGCACAGTGTTCCATCATTACGATTATCTTGGTCTTGTCGGGGTTAGAGACAAGGTCCATCGCTCCACCAATGCCTGTGTATTGTGTATGCCATGGTGAGAGACAAGGTTAAGCAGCACAGTATCGAACATCTACCTTTGACTAGTTTACCGGGAACCATAAAATTAGCAATGTCACCAGCCTGGGAAACCTCCATAGCCTGTCGTGCAAGTAAACATATAAGCGAAAGTAGCCAAGAAACTAGGTAAGATAGACTTACACCCAAGATTGCAACATCGATGTGGCCACCACGAATCATTGCAAAGGACTCGCTAGAATCTGCCTATGGCATTAGTCAGGAAAGGCATACCAGTGAGACGTGCATACCAAAGATCGATGCACCCGGCACTAGAGTGACAGTTTGCTTTCCGGCATTGATGAGGTCCCTTCAATCAAGGTCAGCAACTTGAGAGCTAGCAGGTCGTCGACAAAATTGCACTTACGGGTCAACCTGTTCCTTCGTAGGGAAGGGACCCATTCCAAGTATACCGTTCTCACTCTGTAACCAAACGTGTACACCTTCCAGCAGGTGTTCAGGTACAAGTGTTGGCATACCAATCCCGAGATTCACGTAGAATCCATCATGGATCTCTTTTGCGGCGCGTTTGGCGATCTTGTGTCTCTGAGCCAAAGCAGCAGCTTGTCCGGGGCTTAACGGCTCGCTTTCCGCAGTCGATTCGCTTGGGGCCAGTGTCATAAACTCGATACCCTTGGGTTCGGTCGCAGCAATCACACGATCTACATAGATACCAGGCACATGGATAGTTTGCGCACTCAAGGAACCAACAGGAACGATTTCGTCGGCCTCGGGGGCAGGTGAGTAGCAATCGCGGACAACAAGGCTATGAACCTACCTCAACAATGGTCAATTTAGCGTTTTTCGCCATAGCACTGTTGAAGTTATTTTGTGTGAACCTACAGCGTGTGTGGCATCAAGACACTGTCAACCCAGTTCGATCCCTTCTCTCACCGGAAAACACAATTTCCGACTTCATCGACTTTCCAGGCCCTGATAAACGCAACATCACCGGCGATGGCGGTCTCCATAACATACTTGCGACCATCAAATTCTTGTGTCTCCTTCTTGATACCAGGTATCTTGACACCATTTGCAAAGCCGCCATCATTGTACCTCATGGGTATCGCACCTTCCTCTACTGCGGTGGAAGCGCCAGTAGGACTGAAGAATGCAGGGATGCCAGCAGCATGAGCACGTATGCGTTCTACGAGACTGCCCTGGGGACAAAGCTCCAAGGAAATCTCGCCTTGAAGGTATGATGCCTCGAAGGCCTTGTTCCTGCATAAAACGCGACAGTCATTGGAGCGTGGTAGTTGGAAGAGGTAAAGAACTGACCCTCCTGGGTATGATGCGATTATCTTGTCTATCTGCTTGGTGTTGAGTAGCTTTCCTGTAAAGAGCTGAGTGCTGGTTTGAGTGGAGTCGGAATGCCGTGCGCACCAATCCCGTTGTCAACCAGTCCAGCATTGTTGGAGACGGCGATGAGGTTGCGGACATCCTTTCTCTTTGTCAGAGCCGCGAGTAGGGTATCTGGGTCATTTCAATGAATGTATAGTACAATTGCTGGTATCGTTTGCACAGTACCTGGGACACCAGCGAGCCCGAATCCTGTCCAGATCCTCAATGGCCACGATCAAGATGATGCGGTGGAATTGACGCTCACCTCCGCAAAGCAGTACATCTCCAGACTTGACGCTCTTCACTGCCTCATCGGCCGACGCCCATACCTTGGACTTGGGAGTCCGCACAGGCGTGCTGTAACTTCTGGAACTCAGCACAAGACGTGCTCTGAACACTACAGGCGTGAACGCCGCTCTCTGAGCTCGAATGCCCAACATGGCGAAGTGGCGGCCAGTGTGAAGACCAAACATTCAAATACCTTGCAGCGAATGCCGGAGCCCGTCCGCCGCGGGGGCCGCTCGGATCTGCTGACCGATGCCTATATATGAAACTGGCAGCCATAACCACCAGTGTTGCAGAATCTGAACACCAGTTGCGACTCCAGAGATACTCATCATCAACATAAAAAATACATGGAATTACAGGGAAATGTGTTAAAAGCAAGATACAAAAAAAACACTAGAAACAACGTGTTGCTAGAGACATGCAAAAGGTGAAATAGACAAGGAGTTGCGAAATTTCCCACGTGCACACTTTGTCACGGTGCTAAATCAATCTCCGACATGCCGAAGTCATTGTACCTTCAGTTGCCGCCGTTGCCATTGGTGCCGAGATGCACTCCGCTGAGTCCGCTTATGCACGACGGACTTCAGGAGTTACGCACTCTGTCGCAGCGATTGTAAACATGATGAGCAGTTGGACAATGTAGATATCTCTAGGTTTTTTTTGCTGTGATCCATGTATTATTCTGACACTTGTAACTGAAGTCTGAACATGCCTGACCATAACCCCGTAAGGTATGAAGACACCATTTTTTTTTTTTTTTTTTTTAGACGAGCGTAAATTATTATGTAGCAACTGGCTAACCTAGTCCTACACAATACGCTAAGGCGACAGCAGAAGCAGTTGGTCCGAGGAAAAAATGCATTTATGCACACCTCGCGTTGGCGGGGGTGTGGGACTCAGTTACTGCCTGGTATCCTTGGTTAAGTCAGAGGGCCGTGGCAGCACAATACCCACTAAAACCTCTGGGCGGTCGGCCCAATTTTGTGGGGGGGGAGTATGTTGCCGGCAGAGGACAATGTGCCAGGTGTGGTGCACTCGGGCGGGTAGTGTGCGTCTGTGGGGCAGGTTCGCAAGGTGGCGGTCGG
>JBBPMH010000745.1:0-17043 GCA_038090235.1 Pulveroboletus ravenelii
TCAACGTCATTGATCAGCCTTGCAGTTGACCTCTCCGCTCGGTACAACAAGTTCGGGGCAATGGAGGATCTGAACGAGACCATTGTCCTCGATCGAGAAGCACTGGCACTTTGTCCAGTGGGCCACCCAGATCGGTCATTGTCGTTGAATAACCTTGCGGTTCGCCTCTCCACTCGGTACAAGAAGTTCGGGGCAATGGAGGATCTGAACAAGGCCATTGTCCTCGATCGAGAAGCACTGGCACTTTGTCCAGTGGGCCACCCAGATCGGTCATCGTCGTTGATCAACCTTGCTATTCGCCTCTCCACTCGGTACAAGAAGTTCGGGGCAATGGAGGATCTGAACGAGGCCATTGTCCTCGATCGAGAAGCACTGGCACTTCATCCAGTGGGCCACCCAGATCGGTCATTGTCATTGAACAACCTTGCTGAAGCCCTCTCCACTCGGTACGACAAGTTCGGGGCAATGGAGGATCTGAACGAGGCCATTGTCCTCGATCGTGAAGCACTGGCACTTCGTCCAGTGGGCCACCCAGACCAGTCAGAGTCGTTGAACAATCTGGCAGACCACCTCCATACTCGGTTCACACAATCAGGCCAGTTAGACGACAAGCAAGAGATATTCAGTCTCTTTGCTACCCTTACAAATGTCGCACAGACCGCATCGTCTATCGATCTATCTGCTGCCAGATCATGGGTCCAGGTGGCCGAGGATTTCCATCATCCAACCACACTCCTGGCATATCAAACATCTCTTCGATTGCTTGTTCATCATCTCGCGGCCCTGCCATCCTTGCCTCAGCACCTTACCATCCTCAAAAGTGTCGCATCGTCTCTTGCAGTCGATGCATTCTCAGCCTGTCTTCGCAACCATTCTCCCACCAGTGCGATCGAGCTTCTAGAACAAGGTCGGGGTGTGTTTTGGAGCCAACTCACTCGTCTCCGTTCCCCACTCGACGATGTCACTGCATCTGGCCCAACAGGAAGTATGTTGGCAGATGAATTCATGCGGCTAACTGCTCTCATTCGCGATGCCCTCAGTTCACCTAGCACAGATCAGCATGATCAGGTGTGCAGCCTTAACCTTGAATTGCAATCAGTCATCGACCATATTCGCATGTTGCCTGGGCTCTCCCGCTTCCTCCTGCCTTCACTCTTCTCTGATCTCCAGCAGGCAGCCTGCAAGGGCCCTGTCGTTGTCGTCAATGCGAGTAAATATGGCTGCGATGCTCTCGTAGTCCTAGTCAACCGCGATCCTGTTCACATCCCGTTGTCCGTCACACATGAAGATATTCGAAAACTGTCATCGAAGTTCAGTATGGTGATCCAACATGCAAAGTACGAGGAGGGCGTGGGAAGAGATTTCTACCTCATCCTCCGGACCCTGTGGGACACCGTTGTCTCCCCCATTGCGGATCTCCTCCGGAAAACATGTCCACTTCACTCTCGTATTTGGTGGTGCCCCACCGCTGAATTCACTTCACTTCCGCTCCATGCTACTGGTCCATATAGGAAAGGCCAGAAAAACCTCGCTGACCTCTACGTTTCGTCGTATACCCCTACCCTCACCGCTCTCATTCGTGCTAGAAGACTCAGCCCCCTTTGTCCTGTAACAGGAGGGAAATCCTTTGTTGCCATAGGTCAAGCAGAAGCCGTTGGCGAGAACAAACTCGTTTCCGTCGGCACCGAACTGGCCGTCGTTGATCAGCAGGTCCATGGTCTCACCACATTCACCCGTGTTGAGGGTGCAGAATCATGCATTGCCCGGGTCACTGAAGAACTCTGCAGGAACCAGTGGGTGCACTTTGCATGCCATGGCATTCCCAACCGTAAACAACCGTTTGAGTCTGCTTTTGCTCTTCACGACGGACGCTTCACCATCCAGAGAATTACCCAGTGCGATTTAGAGAATCCCGAGTTTGCTTATCTCTCGGCTTGCCATACCACCGTTGGGGACGAGGACAGTCCGGACGAGGTGATCCATCTCGCATCGGCGATGCAATTTGCTGGATTCCGTTCGGTGATTGGGACAATGTGGGCAGTGGACGATGGTGAAACGAACAAGATCACGTCGATGTTTTATGACAACATGAAGGATGAGTCTGATCAGCTCGATTATACCCGAGCAGCGTTCGCGTTGAACGAGACAATGAGGAAGGTGAGAATACCAATTGATCAACGTGTGTTGTACATACATTTGGGTGCATAGTTTTCTGTACTAGTAATTAGTTTCATTTTGTTGTTTTGCTTGCTGTCGCTGTTATGTACTATCTGACCTGCTATCGATACTTCTGTACTCTTGCCTGAAGGTGAACCAGAAAAGCTGCTTGCTACATGGCTAGACCTCTCGCGAAGGGGTTGTTTATCATCATTTTGAATTGGCTACAGCTATCTGTTTATGTACTGTAACGCGTAGTCAGGTTTCGAATGTGGGCCAAGGCAAAGATATTTCCCCTCCTCTTGTTGGCTTCGTTAAGGATTTGGGGATATATACATAGGACCAGGTGAATGAGAGGCCACCATAAATGGGAAGCATAAATAATAATGAAGAATACGATGTAACAATCTACGTTTCGGTGGAGGGGGGGGGAAAGTTCCATTGATGCTTCCATTGCTCGCGTCGCGACCGCGCTACTTGAAGTCACCCCACAGGTCTCCAAATACATCATCCTTTTTCGATGCCGCTGCCGGCTGCGGCGATGCAAACAGCCCCCGACTCGTATGCAGACCGCCGCCGCCACCCCAGATGTCCGTCGTGTTCATCGCGTTCAACGCGTTCACGTGGGTGGTACCGCCAGCCGCACTCGACGAACCACCGAACGCACCCGCCGCGGTGGCGGATGACGCGCCCCAAATGTTCGTAGACGGTACTGTGTTCGGGAGAGAACCGTTCCATCCAGATGAGACACCCCATTGACCGGTACCGGTGGTGCCCATCATACTGATCGGCTGGTGTGATTGCGACTGTGACGACGTGTGTGCGTGGGAGGGGGCAGCACCATCCCACGACGACGGTGTGGGCGCAAACTGACCAAACGCATTCGAGGGCTGGATAGACTGGGTGGGTGCAGCTGATGAGGGCGTTGCAGAAAAGAGGGAGAGAATGTCCTGCTTGACGTCTTTCGCGGGTAGTTGGGGTGGCGTGCCGGGTTTCGAGGCGGGGGCCGCATGAAAGTCGAGGGAGAAGAGGTCGTCTTCGGCTTTGTGTTGTTGCTGGGGCTGCGGCTGCGGCTGCGGCTGGGATTGGGATTGGGGTTGAGACGGTGCAAAGGAAGTTTGGACGCGACCGGCAACAGCAGCGGAGAGAAGCTGTCGGGAATGGGAGTGAGAGTGCGCGGTGTTTTGGCGCAGGGTGCCGGAGGAGCGGAGGGAAGGCGAGGCTGGGCGGGGGGCAGAGAGACTTGCAGTGGGTGGGTGGGTGGAGTGAGAAGGTGAGGACGAAGTCGCGGAGGTGTCAAAGAGTGGTGCGGCCTCAGCAGCAACAGCAGAGGTTGCGTTCCCATTGGAAGCGGACCGTGCGGGCCCATCGAGGACAGATGGATCTGATGGTGGAGGGCCGTCCATAGCCCATCGCCGCGATTCGTATTTCGAGCGGATAAAGGACTCCATTTTGCTGAGGCGGGTGAGGGAACGGCAAGCACGCAAACGGAGGGAGACTTACTGGTCGGGAGGGATATGCCCTGCTCGGAGATGGGCCTCCCAGTAGACATTTGCACGACGGTTGCCCCATTTCTGGATGGACTGGGTGATGGTGAGTGGAGGTACGGACTAAAAGGCGAAGAAAGTGGGGAATACCTCCATCTGTTCGGGGGTCCACATGTCAAGATCGATAGATTTGACACGGCTGATGTGCGTGCCCATCCCGCGGTGGATACCTGAACATCGTATGCAGAGATACACTCCGCTGGAAAATACATGGGGATGAGTGTGTAACGGGGAGATCGCACGACGAGCGAGGTCTCACAGGTTCCACGATGCCCACCGAGGATCTGTGCATGCGCCTGTGAGGGGGGGAAGGAAAAAATGAGCAAGTGGGGGGGTGCTGACCGTTGCGTTTGCAGTCTGCGCAGAGCTTGTTGTCGGGCTGTCTGACGAGCTCGCGAAGGGTCTTTGCGTTTCGCTCGGAGGTCGCCTTGTCCGTCTTGTGCATTGTACGCAACGATGTCGGACGTCGTTGTGTGTGGTACTTGGCTGAGAGTTGTCGGACTGTGTGACGGTCGCGTTTCCTGGTTTGGACACGTGGTCCTACTACTCCTCTACCTCGTTCCATCATGTCCTCTCCAGCAGCCCGCGCCGAGGCTCGCAGAAAAGCCATCCTCAGTCGGGGTGGCGACCGACTCGCAAAGCTGACGACGTCTGCGCGTGGCGAGGATGCCCCGGCGTACCTCCACGACGGTGAGCCGTCACCGGCTCTGTTGCCCTTTTGTTGACCCATTCTACGCCGTCGTTGTTATAGATGGACCTGCAAGAGCGAGTGCTGCGTTCGTCGGGGAAGAAGCGAGCATGCTCCCTCCCCCACCCCCGCCAAAAGACACACCGAGGCCCTCGCCCCCGCCACCCGCCATCGGGGCCCTCCCCCAGCCCGATCCCTCCGTCTGGTCCGACGAACAACAGCGCCAGTTCATGCAAGCACTCATGGGTGGCGCCCTTAATCCCGCTACCCTTGCTCAGTCGCAGTCACAGTCCTCCCCGCCGACGTCACTCCCAATTCCACCTGCCGCAGGCGACCTGATCGCAAACATGATGGCGCAAGTGACTAGGATGAACTCTCCTCAGGGCGGTGCCACTGCTGCGGGAAAGGCACCTGTACCACCTGCATCACCCAAGCCACAGTCACGCTTGCAAAAATGGATGCCGTTGCTGCATCTCGTGTGCATGTGGTCCTTGTTGGCGTTTTTCGTGCTGTGGAAGGAGCCGCAGGTGTTTGTAGAAGGGACTGCGGGAGCGGTCGAGGTGGTGTTTTGGAAACGCTGGCCCCGGTTGGCGACCCAGGGGACGTTGGGGAGTACATGGGGTGTGCAGGCCGTCGTGAGTGGTCTTTTGGCTCGCAAGTGTCGAGACTGCTGAGGTTGCGTTTTGCAGCCATTCTTTTGGGCCTTTATGACGCTGCAGGTGATGCTGCATTCGTTGCGTATATTCAGCGGACAAGTAAGTCGGAGCTCGTTGTACGAGAGACGTTTGTTGACCCCAATGCACTACAGAACGAAGTACAGCCGCCTGCCCTGCTTTCCTTCGCCCTTCCACACCTTCCGCCACCACTGCCCTCATTGATCACGAATGGGTTACGGTATCTGCGAATGGGAAGCGCGTTCATGGACGATATTGCCGCCATCGTGTTTGGTATTGGGATGATCATATGGATCACGTCCTGGCTTGCTGATTAGACGTGTTTTTGTCGCGTTCTGGAACACTTGACGACATGCGGGTTATCGTAGCGTGATTATGGGAATTTGTATATGAGTTCCATACATGTCTATCTATTGCTCAGGGATGGGTGGAAGTGCATCAGGGAAGAATTGCGGCAGCTCCTGTCTTGGGTCGACTCGGTGCATTGAGCATGTCCTGAACCTGTGCTTCCAATTCCTCTGGAGACGACGTTTTTGCTGTATTGACCTTGCGCTGTTTTTTGGTCTGCGCGAGCCGTTCTTTCTCCTCGCCTGGCAGGATGGGATGGCCAGCAGCAAGTGCGGCGGATTTATGCGTCTTCCACGAGTCACCGCCAGCGAGGTCCATGAGTTCCTTGGCAATAGTCGTCGACCACTTGCCGGACATGTCAATCGACGATGTCGTCCCGTCTTCTATGAGACCCATTCCATTCCAAATGCGCACAGCACCCACAAGTTCGGTCGGTTGAGCAACGGCACGAAAAACCAAAACGAACCAAAAAGAAAAGGGGGCTCACGAAACTCGACCACCGCCTGAGGTGCCCATTGTTCGCCACGCGCCTTGGGCACTTTGTGCACGGCAATCTCAAGGAGGGGGTTCGCCCATTGTATTCGTGGAAGTTCTTCCTTGACGAAATGTCTAACATAACAACCCGTGCGGTGGCGCGTCAGCGTCAGCATCGGGCGTAGCGTCTCCCATTCCTGATGGGACAGGACAGGACAAGGCGTGTGGGGGTGGACTCACCGTGCACCCATATGGTCGTTCTTCGCTGCATATGTCAAGTTGATGCGCCGAAGCCCGTTCAGTGCGAGTCGGGGGCCCACGTTGAGATGTTCGAGGACGCGAGAAAGATGGGATGGGGGCGGGATGAACTTGCCGCGTCGGCGTGGCATGGCGCGCGTGTCCTCAAGCAAACCCGTCGAGGAGGTCACTCGGGAAGGGATTGTTTGGTCGTGTTGAATTCAAAGGGCGCTGCTCGCCTCTTTGGGGGCAGCGGCGAGGAAGACGCGAATGCACACGCTCGTTCGTCGCATATTTTCACTCCCCCGCTACATCGTCTGGCTGACCGCTCACATCGTTGACAATGACCGGTGCTAACACGATGGAGTTGGGCGGGGGCCCGAGTGTACATGACCACGATCCCCAAACCTGGCAGGCCATTTTTCACTTCAAGGTATGACGCAATCTCATCATAGTAGGCATACATACCTACCCCATGGATCCGTGAAAAAAAAAAACATGTCATGCCACGTATGCATCAGTGGCGGTAGCCGCTCTCACCCGTCCTACTGCCTTCATACGGCGATACACTGATGAGACGGCAACTATTCAGCTCTGGGGAGTAGATACGATATCTCGTGGATATTTGGTATCCCCACGCCGGAATTGGCGGTGGAAACTAAACGGTGCTCATGCTTGGGCTGCTGCACAAACCGGCTGTCTAAAAAAATCTCACCCCCATCTTTCCCGCTATCAGTTAAACTTGTTTCACCAGGTCCACAGGGCCAGACTTGAGGGCAAATTATGCCGTGCAGCTTGGTTAGCTTTAGGATGTCAGTTGCGAGCAAGTCGCCTCGGGTTGAATGTCGTCCGCTCGCTTCTATGGTTATCCTTGACGTAGGAAAGTGTCGTTCACGGTCAGGATCAGATCAGCGAGAAGATCGTATTTCACTGCTACACTGGATCACAGTGAAGGATCTGAATCATAGAAGAGACATGACTAGAGCAGAGGGCGTGAGCGCGACTATGCGTAGAGGTTGTCGATTCCTGCGGTTGGGAATGCGTTGATATGATGGAGATTTCATTATAATTAAAGTGATAATGTAAGATAAACATTGGAAGGGCTACATTAGAACGGTCCAGTATTGTCCAAGAGAAAGGTGAGCTAATGTAGTGGACGGCGATGAATGATACACAGCGTGGTACACTGACCGTGGCAGTGCACAAGGAAAACGGTCCAAAGATGTACAGAATGCAACTTGCAATGGAATGTGTGCACGGATATGTCCACGGACCAGGGACTCGATCGCGAGAAGTCGGGGACCTGCCCGTTCAACTACTGCCTTTTAGATTCGCTCCACCGCGCCTTCAAAAGACGCTATCAAGGTTCAGTGAGTTATAGAAGAATGGTATTCAAAGGAGCACCATCGGCACCTTGGGCTGTTGAAGGGGGGCAACACCATCATCCACTTCCATGTCTTGGAACTTCCGCTTCAAATGTCGGGGTGGAACAGTGATGCAGAGGCCAGATGACGCCTAGATGTCGAGTAATACATTCAAACCTGCAGCCAGCCGAGACAATTGCCACATACCGGTGTCAACAACGAACTTTCTGACCCATCCATGGCTGTTCAAAGCCAGAGCGCGGTCAGTCTCCAGAAAATAGGATTCCCCCGCCAAATGGGATCAAACGTACACGATGACGAACACGAGCCCGATCCAAGCGTCATCTCCTCTACGCCATACTCGTCTTCTGGCAACTGTCTTGGCAGCAACCGCGGTGCACCTGGCATCGGTCCCTGGAACTGGGACACACTGGTATTGGGCATACGCTCAGCGCTTGGCTGAAGCTTGAGCGGCGGCAGACGCAACATGACTTTGTGACGTCCATCGGGGAGGCGCTGCCTCCGCACACCCACCTCGGGCAAGTTTCTCAGCGCCGAACTGCGCATATATGCACCGCCCAGTGCCACATCATGTCCCCCGCTCGCAATCCCGGTGTGGGTGGTGGCATATGCCACGACCGGAATGTCCACCCGTCCCGGGGTATCCGCGGATCTATCCAAGACCGGTGGTGGCTGCTTTGAGACAGATTGCGCAAAGCATGCACGCGCTTTTGATGTGTCGATGCACAGACCCGCCCGGTGTGCACGCCGTTTGGCGTGGTGGGTCGGACGGATCCGACAGCGGAACTGGAGGGCGATCTGGTTATAGCGTGCACTTGTATGGCGGAGTCGTCGGACGAGCTGGGCAAATGCGGCGGTGGAGAATGGGGAGCGGGCCATGTCGGTGGTGGTTGTGGTGGACATGCGAATTGTGGCGAGCGAGTGCTGTGCAAAACGGAGAGGGGAAAAGATGAGAGTGGAAATAAATGCTGTGCCGCCGGACCGTCTTATATGTAGCCGAGCACGCCCACGCAGAAAATACGACAAAGCAAGAGAAAGCGAGGAGGACAGCGAGCCCAGTGACATTCTTATACAGCTACACGACCCATCTTATTGTACAGCTGATTTCTGTCGCCGACGTCTCAGACATAAAGCAAGTCGCTTACAATATTACTCCCGCTCTCCCAAAACGGGCACATAGGATCGACATGTAGCACGTGATACATTGTCCAGCTCATGTAATTTTTTTCAATGATAAAACTGATTCCTGCACCTAGTGTAGGTATACATAGTGGTAGACTCCTCACACCTGTCACAGATGGCACAGATCTCAGTGCGCTAGCTCATCAGCGGCGAAAAAGCCAAGCAGTGCCAAATGCAGCAGTGCAGATCTAAGTATTCTTCAAAACTCCTGGACAGTTTACGGCCTGGAGATTGGCAGCACGAAGGTCGATTGCAGTGCCCCCGCGTCAGCCAACACTCTAGACGCATGTCTACTGGTATGCTACACGACGTGCCCCAGTGTCGCTACCTTCTGCTCCAACAAGCGTGCCCTACGCTCGAGCTTGAGGTATTCCTCCAGCGGGACAATGGGAGAGCCCGAAATGGTATAGATGGGTCCAGACTTGTGGCCTGAAGCTTCAGTCCCCTGGGAGTGGCTAGGGCGCGAGTTGACAGACTCCTGGATTGTTGAACTAGCTGGTTGCACACTGTTCGGAGGAAAAGTAGCTGTGCTCTTTCGTGGCTCGACCTGGAGACCAGGCTGGGAGGGAGTGACCGCTTCGGCTGCATAGAGGGTAGACACTATACACGTATATCCATGAAGGTAGCCTTTAAATTACTCACGAATGGCACTGATCCTTTCCTGTATTCTGGACGTCCTCTGAGCATTCTCTGACAATGGCTGCTAAGTATGTGGCACAGAGCACAGCTTGAAAAATTTGCTCACCTGATCTCTGATTCAACAAAGGTGTAACGGCAGTTGCAGGCTCCTCTGCAGTGCAGGCAGCTTGCAAAGCGCGTGCATCGGGGTCTCTCCACGATGCAGAAAGGGGACGGAATATAGAGAAGACGGCAGCCTATGGCATGGTGGTTGCTGTGCCTGTTCGGACCACGCTCGTGACTGAAGTCGCACTCGTTTGGCAGGTGGGAGGGGTTGGGATCCTTCCCCTGAATGCGTGCGTTGAGAAGCGCATGAGAGGAAGGAAGGTCGGCCTCTCTTGCCAGTACCGGCGTGCTCACATTGTCTTTTCCGCATTCGACATACCTGACAAGCCCCCGCTTTGCTTGGGATGCAAACGATGCAACATCTGATGCACGTCGGGCATGCACCGGGAGGCTGGTGAAGCTGCAGCAGGTGGCTCTGAGAAGTTTCGAGAGTGGATGATGTTGGACAAAGTGATGATGGGGCAATGCTGTTGTGAGAGAGAATACCGCCATCACCGCTGTGACGGAGAGATGCTGAGGGTCGAGACCTATGCTCAACATTATTGCCGCTCTGAGGATGTTCGACCCCATGCTCGTCACTACCACTGACGATGTCTGTAACCAAGGTGAGAGGGAGTGCCCGCGTCTCTTTTCTTGTGCGTCTTCCCTTAACTTCCTTGCGATCTCAACTTGATGAGGTACCTCCTCTAGCCCTTGCTTCAGTAGCACGCCATCTTATCTCCCACTTGCGCAATCCTTGATTTCCTCCTCCTTTGCCTTGTCTTCCGTAGCTTCTCTACTCACCTGTTTTCCACCCGGTTGGTCTGCCAGCAGTGTCATTCTCCCGCATTATGTCGACCGGCCTGAGCATCTCGCAACGTCACGAGGGGTGATCATCCAGCTCATTGCTAGAGAAACGGACAATCTGCTCCCAGTCGGGCCGCTTGGAATCTGCCTTCCAGAATCTGTCCACCGCAATCAAAAGGTCAGGAACCAAGTCTGCCTGATGGGCTATTCCGTGAACCATCGCCTTGAACCGGTGATTTGTTTGAATAAACGCAGCTAAGAAAGAAAGATTCTTACCATCGTTGACTCGATCATGTCAACCACGGTCCTCCAGTTCTTCTCTCTGCCTTCGAGGACGAGCTTTGCGAGCGCCTGTGAGAGGATCCGGCTGGTATTCAGGAGTATCTCATTCACGCCCATATGGAATATGCCAGATAGGTAGATTATTGTAGTTAGAATCCAGGAATGTGTCCGGCCGATAGTCCCTGGTTCAAGTCTTGCCAGTCGGAAAGTGCATTCCCACGACTGGCAACCACCAAAATTGCCTTCATGAGAGAGCGGCGCAATAATCAGGGCACGAATGCAGGGGTTTCCTGATAGAGGATCTTTAACACAAAGGCCGTGCTGTCGAGGGTTCTGGAGTGCACGGGTATTAGTATACCATTTCCTGAATCCAGCCGTACGCTTTCTCTGAATTTGGTCCAGCAGTGGACACTTACTAAACACGTGTTGCACGCACAAGAACACGCTGAAGCAATGCTATAGAATCAACCATAAGGCTTACAGGACGTGGAACGGCGCTGAAGACTCTACCTATAGAATCAACCAGCACGAAAGTGGGAAAGCGGTACCGTAGGGGATGGGATCTATATAGTGAGCGAACCGTATAGATGACAGGCGTAAGCGGTATCGTAGGGGATGGAATAAGCGGTATCGTAGGAGAGACGACATGTATACTATGAAGAGAGATAGAGCAAGGAAATAAGAAAGGAAACAGTAAGCGTGCAACAACACGGCGATCGGCCCCATCCGCTGTCCTCGATGATGGCCTTGCCTCTGCTCTCCCGGCACCTTGCGCCAATCCACCGCCCACTCTCATTCCCGACAGCTTCTCTCTGCCGTCCCAACACCGATCCCAATCTCAGCCCCAGCCCCGGCGACAACAAAAAGTCGAAGATGACCTCTTCGCTCGACTTTCATGTGGCTCTCACCTCGAAAGCCGCCATGCCACCCCAACCGCCCATGAAAGACGTCGAGCAAGACATTCTCTCCCTCTTTTCTGCAACGCCCTTGTCGGCTGCACCAACCCAGTCTATCCAGCCCCCGAATGGGTTTGGTGCTGCCCCTCCCACGCACATACGTTGTTAGAATCGCAATCGCACCAGCCGATCGGTACGTCTCCTCTGGATGGAACGGTTTTCTCCCGAACACAACACCGTCTACGAACATTTGGGGCGCGCCCGTCATCACTATGACAGGTGCGTTGAATGCTTCGCCGAGTGTGGCTGGCGGTACCACCCACGCAAACACGTTGAACACCATGAACACGACAGACATCTGGGGTGGCGGCGGCGGTCCGCATACGAATCAGGAGCTGTTCGCATCACCGCAGCCGGCAGCGGCATTGAAAAAGGATGACGTATTTAGAGACTTGTGGGGTGGAGGTTAGCCCACCTGACCGCGCATACACACGGAAGTGCGCCTTTCCGATGAAACTCCTCCCGATATCGCTGTGAACATGTATTTCTCAGCCAGATCACAGTGCATAAATAGATAGCTGTAGCTAATTCAAAATGGTGATAAGCAACCTTCATGAGAGATCTAGCCATGTAGGAAGCAGCTTTTCTGGTTCACCTTCAACACGCAAGAGTACAGAAGTATCAATAGCAGGTCAGATAGTACATAGTAGCTACAGACAGCAAGTGCGACAGCAAGCAAACAGTGAGATGAAACTAACGGATAACTATGCACCCAAATGTATGTACAACACACGCTGATCAAATGGTATATTCACCTTTCTCATCGTCTTGTTCAACGCGAATGCTGCTCGGGTATAATCGAGCTGACCAGACTCGTCCTTCATGTTGTCATAAAACATCGACGTGATCTTGTTCGTCTCACCATCATCCACTGACCACATGGTCCCAATCACAGAACGGAATCCAGCAAACTGCATTGCCGATGCGAGATGGATCACCTCGTCTGGACTCTCCTCGTCCCCGACGGTGGTATGGCAAGCCGAGAGGTAAGCAAACTCGGGGTTCTCTGAATCGCACTCGGTGATTCTCTGGATGGTGAAGCGTCCGTCGTGAAGAGCAAATGCAGACTCGAACGGTTGTTTACGGTTGGGAATACCATGACACGCAAAGTGCACCCACTCATTCTTGCGGAGTCCTTCAGCGACCCGGGCAATGGAAGATTCCGCACCCTCAATACGGGTAAACGTGGCGAGGCCATGGACTTGCTGACCGACAGTGGCCAGCTCGGTGCTGATGGAAACGAGTTGGTTCTCACCAGCGACTTGTGCTGGACCTATAGCAACAAAGGATTTCCCTTTTGTGACAGGATGCGGGGGATTGTGCCTTCTAGCACGAATGAGGGCAGTGAGGGTAGGGGTATACGACGAAATGTAGAGGTCAGCGAGGTTTTTCTGGCCTTTCCTGAATGGACCAGCAGCATGGAGCGGAAGAGAAGTGAATTCAGCAGTGGGGCACCACCAAATACGAGAGTGAAGTGGATGTATTGTCTGGAGGAGGTCCACAATGGGGGAAACAACAGTGTCCCACAGGGTCCGGAGGATGAGGTAGAGATCTCTTCCCACGCCCTCGTGCTTTGCACATTCGATCACCGTGCTAAGCTTCGATGAGAGTCTTCGAATATCTTCATGTGTGACGGACAGTGGAATATGAACAGGATCGTAGTCGACTAGGACCACGAGAGCATCGCAGCCATATTTACTCGCATTGACGACAATGACAGGGCCCTTGCACGCTGCCTGACGAAGATCAGAGAAGAGTAAGGGCAAGAGGAAACGTGAGAGCCCAGGCAACATGCGAATACGGTCGATGACTGTTTGCAATTCAAAGTTAAAGCTGCACACCCGATCATGCTGATCCACGTTAGGTGAACTGAGGGCATCGCGAATGAGCGAAGTTAGCCGCATAAATTCATCTGCCAATGTACTTCCTGTTGGGCCAGATGCAGTGACATCGTCGAGTGGGGAACGGACACGAGTGAGTTGGTTCCAAAATACACCCCGACCTTGTTCTAGAAGCTCGATCGCACTGGTGGGAGAATGGTTGCGAAGACAGGCCGAGAATGCTTCCACTGCAAGTGATGATGCAACACTCTTGAAGGTGCTGAGGTGCTGAGGCAAGGATGGCAGGGCCGCGAGATGATGAACAAGCAATTGAAGGGATGTTTGATATGCCAGGAGTGTGGTTGGATGATGGAAATCCTCGGCCATATGGACCCATGATCTGGCAGCAGATAGATCGATAGACGATGCGGTCTGCGAGGCATTTGCAAGGGTGCCAAAGAGACTGAATATCCCTTGCTTGTCGTCTAACCGGTTTGATTGTTTGAACCGAGCACGGAGGTGGTCTGCCAGATTTTTCAGCGACGTTGACCGATCTGGGTGGCCCACTGGACGAAGTGCCAGTGCTTCTCGAGTGAGGACAATGGCCTCATTCAGATCCTCCATTGCACCAAACTTGTTGTAACGAGTGAAGAGGCGATAAGCAAGGTCGTTCAATGACAAGGACCGATGTGGGTGGCCCACTGGACGAAGTGCCAGTGCTTCTCGAGTGAGGACAATGGCCTCATTCAGATCCTCCATTGCGCCGAACTTGTTGTAACGAGTGAAGAGGCGATAAGCAAGGTCGTGCAATGACAAGGACCGATCTGGGTGGCCCACTGGACGAAGTGCCAGTGCTTCTCGAGTGAGGACAATGGCCTCGCTCAAATCCTCCATTGTGCCGAACTTGTTGTAACGAGTGAAGAGGCGATACGCAAGGTCGTGCAATGACAAGGACCGATCTGGGTGGCCCACTGGACGAAGTGCCAGTGCTTCTCGAGTGAGGACAATGGCCTCGCTCAAATCCTCCATTGCGCCGAACTTGTTGTAACGAGTGAAGAGGCGATACGCAAGGTCGTGCAATGACAAGGACCGATCTGGGTGGCCCACTGGACGAAGTGCCAGTGCTTCTCGAGTGAGGACAATGGCCTCGCTCAAATCCTCCATTGTGCCGAACTTGTTGTAACGAGTGAAGAGGCGATAAGCAAGGTCGTGCAATGACAAGGACCGATCTGGGTGGCCCACTGGACGAAGTGCCAGTGCTTCTCGAGTGAGGACAATGGCCTCACTCAGATCCTCCATTGCGCCGAACTTGTTATAACGAGTGAAAAGGCGATAAGCAAGGTCGTGCAATGACAAGGACCGATCTGGGTGGCCCACTGGACGAAGTGCCAGTGCTTCTCGAGTGAGGACAATGGCCTCGCTCAAATCCTCCATTGCGTCGAACTTGTTGTAACGAGTGAAGAGGCGATACGCAAGGTCGTGCAATGACAAGGACCGATCTGGGTGGCCCACTGGACGAAGTGCCAGTGCTTCTCGAGTGAGGACAATGGCCTCGCTCAGATCCTCCATTGCCCTGAACTTGTTGTAACGAGTGAAGAGGCGATAAGCAAGGTCATGCAATGACAAGGACCGATCTGGGTGGCCCACTGGACGAAGTGCCAGTGCTTCTCGAGTGAGGACAATGGCCTCGTTCAGATCCTTCATTGCACCGAACTTGTTGTAACGAGTGAAGAGGCGATAAGCAAGGTCATGCAATGACAAGGACCGATCTGAGTGGCCCACTGGACGAAGTGCCAGTGCTTCTCGAGTGAGGACAATGGCCTCGCTCAGATCCTCCATTGCCCCAAACTTGTTATAACGAGTGAAGAGGCGATAAGCAAGGTCATGCAATGACAAGGACCGGTCGGGGTGGCCCACTGGACGAAGTTCCAGTGCTTCTCGAGTGAGGACAATGGCCTTATTCAGATCCTCCATTGGCCCGAACTTGTTGGACCGAGTGAAGAGGCGATTAGCCAGGTTGTTCAACGACTCTGACCGATCTGGGTGGCCCACTGGACGAAGTGCCAGTGCTTCTCGATCAAGGACAATGGCCTCGTTCAGATCCTCCATTGCCCCAAACCTCCTGTACCGAGTGGAGAGGTGAATTGCAAGGTTGTTCAACGACATTGATTGACCTGGGTGGCCTACTGGACGAAGTGCCAGTGCTTCTCGAGCGAGGACAATGGCCCCATTCAGATCCTCCATTGCGCCGAACTTGTTGTAACGAGTGAAGAGGCGAATAGCAAGGTTGTTCAACGACGATGACCGATCTGGGTGGCCCACTGGATGAAGTGTCAGTGCTTCTCGATCGAGGACAATGGCCTCGTTCAGATCCTCCATTGCGCCAAACTTCTTGTACCGAGTGGAGAGGTCAACTGCAAGGTTGTTCAATGACGATGACCGATCTGGGTGGCCCACTGGAAAAAGTGCCAGTGCTTCTCGATCGAGGACAATGGCCTCATTCAGATCCTCCATTGCCCCGAACTTGTCATACCGAGTGGAGAGGCAGTTAGCAAGGTTGTTCAATGATGAGGATCGATCTGGGTGGCCCACTGGACGAAGTGCCAGTGCATCTCGAGCAAGGATAATGGCCTTGTTCAGATCCTCCATTGCCCCAAACTCCTTGTACTGAGTGGAGAGGAGACTCCCCATCTGTTTTGTCAGTTCTTGCTGTTGCTTGACGCTTGCACGATGTGCGACCCGTTCTTCCTGGTAGCATCCAAGTACACGTGTTTATGACTGCTAGTGCGAGGGCGGTACTGGGTAGCAAACTCACCTTTAGGATTTCGGGTAGTGTATCATACGGAGGCTGGGGATAGGTGACGACCCGTGAGCATTAGCGAATTAGGAAAGATAAACAACGAATATGCTCACTGGGTCATCGACTGGTGGATACAAAGGATCCGGTTGCTGAACATGGATATTCGCAGCTGTAATCGACTGGACACTTTCAAAATTGAGCGACATACCTCGTCTACGTCCTTCAGAGCATTATCCCGTATACGCGCTGCTGCATATCCCCTACCGCGCTTAACTAGAATGCCTTCCTGTCTTGTCGGATCCATTCTCAAAGCCATGGAATAATGAGCGATGGCCTCAGTATAGTTTTGGGACGCCATTGCGCTATCACCCAGACTCTCTAATGAACTCGAGCAATGCTGGGCAAAAGCTAAGGGAGTGTATAGTGTATCAAGTCGACATCAATGCGAATCAGCGAACTCACAGGTGATCCAATCAGTCCCGTCCTTCCCTGCTCTTGCATCTCCCTCAAGGTCGTGCCTCATTGTTCGAAGTAACTCCAGTACTTCGTTAATACGCCCAACAAGATACAAAACTTCGCAGTTTTGTTTGTGAATGGCAAACTGCAGATCGCCGAATCTCCAGCCACATATCTAAAATCGTCAATATACACGGTAATGCAGTGTACTTGCACTTACCAAGTAAATAATGCTTAGGTCTGGAACCGCGTGGAATGGTCCAAGCGACTGCGCCCGCGAAAGGAGCTGCAGTGCCCTATTGTAATCCTTGTTTTTGGCTGCCAAGGTCGCAAGCCGAACATACATTTCTGCCTACAGACAGCATTTCATGAGACTCCACAGTCACTCGTCAAAGAGACTTGCCTGAACAGAGGAACATGCCAACTTGACCTCGGCCGGACCCCGCTCAATCTGATCAATGATGCTAGCCATGCTTTCCGCATGACACCCGACCTCGAACAGCACGA
>JBBPMH010000746.1:0-17035 GCA_038090235.1 Pulveroboletus ravenelii
CTCCCCCTTGTGCGGACTCTTCTGATGACGACCCCTTCTCCACCAAAGCTTACAGCAACATGACCAGCTCCCCGGGCTACAGCTACCGGGAGTTTTGAAAGTCGACAGTGTCTTCTCGCCTTACTGAGGGGGTAATGTTATGTTTCACTTTTGTCTTATCTTGTTTCTTCCATTTGTCATTGAACATTAGTCTCCTCGTCCAATTCTCTCGTATCGGGCTCGTAGCTCCACCATTAGTCACCAAGTTCCTTTTGCCATTCGCTAGTTTACTTATAGGTTTACCAATCTTTGTTGTTTCCTCGTTATCTTCGTTTCATCTTGTTGTTTCCTGATGTACTATAAAAACCCTCATAGGTCTACCTGTCTCCTTAACTTAGACCTACTTGGCAATCCATCTGCTTTCTCTAAGTGCCCTTGCTCTGCACTCGACTGAGCGCTTTGCTCGTAACATAGTCTTCTTGCTAGCTAGTTGCTAGGCAAGACTCTCGACCATTGAACATCATCAGCTAGTTGCCAGATGAACCCTTGACCCTGCTGTTAGCAGGCTACATCTCTCCTCCTCATCTTGCTAAAGGCAGTTAGCTTACAGCAATCCCTCGTCCTCGACCCTTAGCTGAGTCCACGTCTTGACCCTTCAGGATCAAGCGTAACACCCCTCCCATTGGCAGCCCTTGCTGGAGCTCTCTATATCACTCCTCCCACTTGAAACCTCAATTGGCCGCCCTATACCATGTTCTACCAGGTCGTCCTTTGAATATCCCTTCCAACAACCTCACATCGACACCCTACCATCCTGATCTCTCCACCACATCCAACGCCCGACATCTCCAACCTGAACGACCCGGACCCCTTGTCTCTTCCACTCAACCACACGCTCCAACAAACCCTAAACCCTTTGACCAGCCGTTGCCGGATCCCCTCGACTAGCCATCACCCTGACCCTCCGACATGACCCCCTGTCATTACCTATGTTCCCAATACCCGAAACCCTAGACCCACATCCCTTTTTAAGGAAAACCTACCAATAGTTGACAGCCCTTCCCATCGGCGGCTCTCACTGGAGCTACCCAATTGCCTTTTATACCCGAACCACCGATTAATCACACCCACCGGGTCATCTCTTACTTGGACACCTCTCTCTTCAATTAACCCGCACTATCACCCAGCCCGTCACTCCGACTCTCCATCATGTCCAACACTCGATGCTCACACCATGCCATGATGACCTGGATTCCCCATCCCCCTCACCTGACCACGTACTCCAGCAGACCCAGCAACCCCGATTGCCAACCGAACATTGCACAAACCCGACCCTGACTGGCTGTCACCAGATCAACCCAAACACCCTAACTCGACACTAGTGACTAACTGATGTTAGGTCACACCCGCTGACCACCCATCAGGCGGAACCTGGCTGACCACCAGCTTAACTGGCACTTGAAACCTGTGGCAAGCAAACCACTAGGAGGCCACACCCACTGACTGATTATCAGATGGGACCATGAATCAACACTATTGACACCCGACACTAATGGCTAGCTGTCACTAGACCATACCCACCGACTCGATTAGGCACCCCTGTCCTAGACCAGTAATAGCTGGACCCTCAACCCTCAACCTCCGACTATCGACCACCCACTGTACAACACCCCCGACCCCGTTGGGCACCCCTCTGCCATCTTCGAAACACCTCAACGTTTTCTACCAAACAACACTCCGGGTAGAATATCTTGGTCATCCTTGACACCCCTGCCAAACAAATGCCCTGGCAACCACCGACCCTGCTACCTACAGGAATCCTGACACCTTGCCGCCCACGGGAAACCCCGATTGACCTCTGCTGACCACCATCGAGCAGAAACCTTGCTACTTGCAAGACATCCGTTAGACACCTTTCATCCTTGCTGCCTACAAGGACAAGGAAACCCCCTTTTGATGGACAACCCCGTTCCTGCCGTCTACAGGAAAAACTAATCCTCGCTAAGCCTCCCACTGGGCGAGGATTGGCCTTTATGGCAACACCGCAATGTGGCTAAACTATTCGCCTCTACGGCGACAACACTCGGCCTTTATAGCAACACTGCAATGTGGCTAAACTATTCGCCTCTATGGCGACGACACCACTACCTCCTTGGTAGAACACAGCGATGTGTCTAAACTATTGGGAAACGACCTCTGTTTACAGAAACCCTGCTCCTGCCGTCCAACAGGAATATCCTATTGACCAGGTTTTATCAAGCCTTTGACCGAAAATTGATCCTATCGTCTAGATCTCATCAATCTTTGCCCCGACTAGGTCTCACCAGCCTTACCCTGACTAGGTCTCACCAGCCTTACCCTGACTAGGTCTAACCAGCCTTACCTTGACCAGGTCTTATCAACCTTTGCCCAAAATCGATCTTACCAACTAGGTCTCACCAGCCTTACCTCGACCAGGTCTCATCAGCCTTTGACCGAAAATTGATCCTATCACCCAAACGATCCCGCCGCCCAGATCTCACCAATCTTGCCTTGACATGAATCTTTGACCTCTGTAACTAAACCTCGCCCCGTCTGTTGACAGCTCCTCTGACCCATATGCCCTAACTTGGCTGTTGCCAACCTTCTTGCACCCTGCCATCAACTAAGACACCGTCCTTTGCCACTCCGTCTCTGTCACCAATGACACCACGATCACCACCCAAAACCTTGCAGCTGCTCAGTATCCCCTGTATCCTGCCGGATAGCTTGGGAATGTTCTCATCAGAACTCCCAGCTCGCGATCTGAATAAAGCTCACCTCGCTTCTCCTAATGAACTCCCCACATCTCGATCGGATCCCTCAGTCCTCCAAAACGAACGCCTTCCCCCATCCAACCTTACTGCCATCCTGGCTGTACCGAGTAAGGACTCCGACCACCAACCCTATCTGATCCCCTGACCTACCCCGATTGAGCTTCCTGCCTTTATGGTGACACCATAATGTGGATAAACTAGCCATGCCTACACAACATTCCCCATAAACCATAGGTTCTCCACTTGACCTCTGGCTCTCCTCTGTCTCTCCCTCTCATCTGGACTTTGACACCATCACCTCCTGAACCCCACTCTGTACACTGCAAAGTGTATAAACTAGTTCATCTGAAAACCCTATCCATATGGCTCGAAACCATTAGAACCTGACCCATCCGACCCTGGACCCTGGACACCTCCGTCAAACCCCAGCATCGCAACATGAACTAAAACTAACAACACTTTCGTCCCCTGCTGAACTCATGTGATGTTCATTATGATTCTAGTTGTAGTCAGCGCTAACCCAGCCTGCTGAACTCGCCCCTGCAATGTTCATTGCGATTCAAATCATAGGCAGTCATCCCCGTCCACTGTCTCTGACCACTACTGTCTCTGACTTCACTCACCATCGACCCTGATCCCAGCCCCTCGCCAACATCTCCATCCCCGTTTACCCTCGTCCTTTGATCACAGTCTTCTACCTGCATCATCAAAGTAGCCAACAACCCTGACCCCACCCGCTGATACCTCTGATCGCAGTCCACTACCTGCATTACCAAAGTAGCTGTTCTCGACATCCCCGCCTCCGCTCACCAACAACTCCGACCCCACCTGCCGATACCTCCGATTGCAGTCTTCTGCCTGCATTATCAAAGCAGTCATCTCTGCCCACCGTCTCCACCCACCATCACCACTGTCCCTGATCGCAGTCCCCTACCTGCATCACCAAAGTAGTCGCTCCCACCACCTCCGATGTCTCCGCCCGCTCCATGGAAGTTATCTCCTCCGGCCCTTACCGATCTCTGACACCTCCGCTCCCCACCGTCCACCTGCCTTTATGGTGGCACCACCATGTGCATAAACTGCCTGACCCTTGAAACGACACCACAATGTGTCTAAACTAGTTGACTTTCAGACGACCCCTCACGACCTCCTCCCACGTCATTCACCTTGGTATCACAATGTCATCCGCCACCAACCCACTGACGCCTTCATCCCCACCCATCATCACCGCCGACACCCCGCTTGCAACCCCCCCTCCTGTGTTATCAGCGCAGCTGTCTCCACTCGCTGACTAGCAGTCGACTCTGACCGCAGTTCCCTATCTGCGTTATCAAAATATTCACCACTGGTCCACTCACCGCCCCTATCACCTCCGACTTCATCCCTCAGATCCTCTGAACCCTTGCCTACCCCCGCCCTAGTCTGGGCTCTCTACCTGGCAGGCCAACTATGCTCTTCAAATGCACGCATCTCTGCCTCGAGGTATCACTCCCAGCTGTCAAACCTAGCCCTGCCCTGCACTGATGATTTGGTTGCCCCAACCTGGCCTACCCTATGGCCACCTGTCTCCTCCACTCCCCCGGGCACCCCTCTTCCCATTGCCTTTTGGCTTTATTGATCTTCCTTGGTCATGGTCGACCTTGGGCTTAACAGGGGGGTGATTTCATGCTTTTGACGCTTTTCACCTTCCTATATCCACATCCCATCACATCTTGACACTCTTCCTGGTGTTTTTGTGTCTCCCGAACCCTCCACTTGCCAAACACCTGCTACCTGCCACCCCAACCACACCTCCCACAGGATGGTTTGACCTCGAAACCTCAGCCAACACCAGTTCTTCAGAAACAACTCCCTTGACACCGACACCCCCAATAGAACTTGTTAGCCTTATCCTGGCTCCAACTTAGCTCACCTGGCTTTGCCAACCCTGCCACCCTCTACACCATCAACATTAACGTCATCTTGCAGTTACTCCTGTCTCTGATCGGCATCCCTATCTGACCAACACCTGTCATCTCGAGAAACCATCACTATCGGCTATGTTGCCTTGAATCTGATGGTCCCACCTACATGAATGAAACCTTGATCGTTAACCCTGGTCATCCCTGAACACCCCGGTCAAACAAATAGAAACTTGAATGCTTTCCCACCGACCACCACCGTCTCCAGCTTGACCCCATGGTCCACCCCTGAACCCTCTCTCACGATGACCAAACCTTGTCACCCCACCTGACCTCCTATGACACTAACAGTCGCCGCTCACCCTGTTCTCAACTTTCTTGTAAACACCATCTCTGAAGCTGTATGGCCATTGCCGAACTGACACTGTCCCCACCTGGACACTCCAAATGCCACACCTCATGGGCTACCTCTCAGACACCCATCATCCAACCCACTCATTGACACCTGCACTCCGCCGTCACGTACACCCAGACTGCACACGGGATCTCTGATTTGAGTTTTCGGCAGTGCCTCTACACCTTAAAACGGGGGTAATGTTACAATTTGATCGTAGACGTATGGGACCCCTATTCTTTTTCCTGACTAGTATGCCCTACAATGCCCAATCGTCACCAACCATACCTCTCCCTAGTCCCCTCTGGCTTGTCACCGGAACTACTACTCCCACCCCCCGGTCTATAACCACTGAACATCCGTCTGTACCCACCTGGCATCCATCTATACCTACCCGGCATCCACCTATACCTGCCCGACAACCGTCTATGCCTACCTGGCATTTACCTCCACCTAGCACAACCTGTCAACAGATTACGCCTACACTGCCACAGGTATTCCCCGTGACCCAGTCACACCTTCCTAGAAGTTCCTTTGCGTTCCTTCATATCTTCACTCTTCTTTGTTATCCTTGCTTAGTCCCTGAACCTTAGATCCCTTCGCCCGATCCTCTTATTGGCCTCATGTCTCTTCTTACTCATCGCTCCTCTTTCGCTATCCGTTTTCTGACTCATGTGTACCTTGTTACTCATCGCTCCCCTTTCGCCATTCATTCTCTAACTCACTCCGTCTTGTTTACTCTTCATTGTCCTTGTCTTACCTCGATTACTCCCTGTACTATATAAACCCCAGTAGGTCTACTTGTTCCCGAGCTTAGATCTACTCGGCAATCTACATTGTTCTCCCCTCTACGTGTCTTCGCTCAACACTTGACTGAGCGCTCAGCTCTTACCCTCGTCTCCTTGCTAGCAAGTCACTAGGCAAGATCTTCGACCTTGAACCTTTGTCGGCTAGTTGCCGGAACGAACCCTTGACCCTGCTGGATGCAGGCTACGTCTCTCGTCCTCATCTCACTATAGCTGCTTGCTGACAGTTCCTCTCATCCTCAACCCTTAAAGCTGAGTCCACGCTTGACCTTTCGGGATCAAGCATAACACAAACTCATTCAACTCCTGCTTCTCTGTTTGGCTGATATCCTTTTTTTGAGTGCACCTGAGTCATGCAAAGTCTGCATACCATATCACACATCGATTCTATCTGGGCACCAGTGGGTCAAAGAGCTTTTCCATGGCCATTCAGAGCGTATCCATTGTGAGCTGGGGGTACTAAAAGAAACCTTCCTTGCTCTTCTTGAAGACCTACATGACACAGAGCGTCATGACTCAAGGCATGTCACATTGGAAGAGCAAGTCGCAATCACTCTATACATGTTGGTCACAGGTCTCACAGTTTAGCATGTCAGTGAGCATTTTCAACATTCAAATGACACAATCACCTGGTGTGTACTTGGTTAGTACACTGTCATTTTATTCTAATTAAACGGTAGGTATTTTAAGAAAATGGTTAACATCTTTTCCAGCCCACCGTTCTATACAAAATACGTCAGCTTTCCATCCAGCAAGAAAGTCTCTTCAAAGATTCAGCACAACCCCAAGTTTTTCCCTTATTTCTGTGACGCTATCGGTGCCATTGACAGTAGTCACATTCCCATCACCCCTCCTAGCTATCTATGCTCTGGCTTCTGAAATCGCAAGGGCTTCATATCACATAATGGCCTCTTCATATGCGACTTCAACCTCAACTTCACCTATGCCCTTCTGGGGTGGGAAGGACTAGCCACGGACGCTCGCATCTATGATGATGCGATCTCAAATGATCTACATATCGCTCTGGGTAAATTTTTGCTTGCAAACACAGGCTATCCACTCCTGCCCCAACTCCTTGTTCCATACCATGGTATACAATACCACCTGGCTGAATGGGGTCGTGCAAGCATCCGGTATGTCCTTTGCACCCTGTTGATCATCCCTGACAGCCATTTCCAGCCCATCAAATAGAGAAGAACTTTTCAACTTGCATCACACTTCAGCCAGGAACGTTATCGAAAGAATCTTCGGAGTCCTCAAACAGTGCTTCCGTATTTTACTACTTCCAACTGAATTTGCAATGGATATTCAAGTTAAGATTCCAGCAGCACTGTGTACCATCCATAATTTCATTCATTCTCACAATACTGTTATGTTTCACTTGTTATCTAACTTGTTTCCTCTTTGTTTTCTCCATTTGTCATGGAACATTAGTCTCCTTGTCCAATTCTCTTGTATTGGACTTGTAGCTCCACTATTAGTCACTGAGTTCCTTTCGCCATTCGATGGTTTACTCACACGTTTACCAATCTCTGTTGTTTCCCCATTGTCCCTGTTTTATCTTGTTATTCCCAAATGTACTATAAAAACCCCTCGTAGGTCTACCTGTCTCTTAACTTAGACCTACTCGGCAATCCAGTTGCTTTCTCTGCATGCCCTCGCTCTGCACTTGACTGAGTGCTCTGCTCTCACCTTTGTCTTCTTGCTAGCTGGTTGCTAGGTGGGATCCTTGACCTTAGATCATTGTTGACTAGTTGTTGAACAAACCCTTAGCCCTGCCGTTTGCAGGCTACGTCCCTCCTCCTCATCCCGTTACAACTATTTGTTGACAACATCCCTTGTCCTTGACCCTTAGCTGAGTCCATGCTTTGACCCCTCGGGATCAAGCATAACAAAAGGTCTAAGTTCTACAGTCACGGCTAGCACTGCCTAAGCCACCAACATTTCCTTCAACCGCCCGCCCCAATGCCCCTCGTCGTCATGACAACCCCAGTCACCATGAGCACCCCAACCTCATCAAACCTCGTTCTTCAACAACCTTCTCGGACCTGCCCAAGAAACCACTAGAGACACTGATGACTCTGATCCCGACCTACAACCAAGTGAAGAATGACATTCACCATCCCCTGACATACCCATCTCCTCTGTTGCCAAACAACAGGAGGACACCAAACTTGCCCAATGCCTTTCAGCAGGACTCTCCCTTCCCCAAGAACTAACTCCCCCATCTCTAACCCCAACTACCTGATGACCAGTCTATCTTCACTTAGAAACTGAGGAACTATGTCAACAAAGAGACGAGTGGCGTGCCAGACGAAACCAACCACCTCACAGACCACCAACCCCACCCCCATTCTCCCGTCCCCCATCTCCCATGTCAAACAAACCTACCGAACTATGCCTCTCTAGGCCTGAAGATTTCAATGGAACCTACACCAAAGCAGTTCCATGGCTCAACTCCATTGATATCTACCTTATGATTAACAAGGAAATTTATAACAATGATGACAAGTGAATCACTTTCACTCTCTCCTTTATGACCAAAGGCTCGGCCTCAACCTGGGTAAACACGTTCTGAACCAAAGTTCTAGCCAACGGAAAGTTCGGGATCTGGGTTGAATTCATAGTAGACTTTAAAGCCACGTTTGAACACAAAGACACCAAAGCCCAAGCCATCCACTGGCTGGCATGCACCAGGGTTAGGAAAACCGAAGACCTCAACACCTACATTGCCGAGTTCAAAAACCAAGTAGCTATTAGCAGGGTAACTGAAGAAGATGTCCTTATCTCCTTCTTCGCAGAGGGACTCCCTAAAACAGTCCGATAAAGAATTTTCACCATGGACTTTGTCCTGGAGAAAATTGAGTCTTGGTATACCAAGGCGGTACACTTCGTCACCCACTGGGAACGAGCCGAAGCTTTCAACTCTGGAAGTCGAACCAAATTCACCTACTTCTCCCAGGCTCAGGGAAAAGCAACCACTGCCGCTGCTCGAGATCCAGATGCCATGGACATAGATATAATCCGAGTAGGCAAATTAACCCCCACTGAAAGGAAATGCTGCTTTGAAAAGAAACTCTGTTTCCGCTGCCGCCAACCAGGACATATGTCCAACAAATGTCCAATGTTCTCTAACAACAAGAACTCCCCCCAACCTAGGCAGGTGAAAAGAGTAAAAACCGACGATCTCCCTAAACTCCAAGAAATTGAAGATGAAGAAGAGAAGAAAGGGGAGAACGTAAAAAGAGTAACATTTGGAGGCTGGGATTTGTCTTTTTAAAAGGAGAAGTTCCTCTAACACAAACTTCTCCTAAATCTCATGTATTAGTAGCAAGGAAATCAAAAGCCATCGTCCTCCCTTTCACTCTTGCACCTAAAACAAAAGACGTTAGAACCTGCGCCATCCTTGATTCTGGGGCAAGCTGTTCCTGTATCAACTGGGAATTCACAAAGAAAAACTGACTCCCTATGACCTGACTTCCCCAACCTATCCCAGTATGGAATGCTGACTCGACCCCCAATCACTGCAGTGAAATAAAATTCACCGTCACTATCGACTTCCATCTAGCCGACCTCCGCTACTCTGAGGAGTTCAGCATGATGCACCTTGGAGACACTCCAGTCATACTAGGAATGACCTGGCTTAAGAAAGCCAACCCCACCATTGACTGGTCAACATACACACTTTCCCTTCCTATCTCAGAGTCCCTACCAGAGACTGGACCTAGAGGATCTCCCCAAGGAGTGTCCAACCCAATGTTAGACAAGTGGCTTATGGAACATGCCGCTCAAAAAACACCCTGCCCCAACTCCCATCACATCTGACATATCAAGACAGATGAAAAGTGGGACGAGGACCTCTACGTCTACCTTAACTATGATAAAGGGGGAAGATTCCCTACTCACTTTGAATGGAAAGCCTGGGAGGAGGCAGAAATGGTCAGAAAACTTACCACAGCCACCGATTTAGCCATCCATGCCCTTCCAGAGAAGAAAATTACTGTCCTTCCCCCAGAATTCGCTGACTTCATATCTGTATTCGCCAAAGAATCAGCCGACCATGTTCCTCCAACCCAACCCTGCAACCACCCCATTGAGCTTGACAAAACTTTCAAACCAAAATCTGCCAAGCTTTACTCTCTTACCAAAAAAGAAAAGAAAGCCATGGAGGAATTCCTGGAGGAAAACCTCCATTCAGGAAAAATCCACCTGTCGAAATCATCCCAGTCCTCACCCTTCTTTTTGGTCAAAAAGAAAGATGGAAAACTTCACCCCTGCCAGAATTACCGATACCTGAACCAACATACGATTCACGACACCTACCCCCTACCACTCATCTTGGACCTCATAGACTGCCTATAAGGCACAGAAGTCTTCACCAAATTCGACATCCGTTGGGGATATAACAACGTCCAGATTAAGGAATCTGACTGTCACGACAGTGATTCTCGGCTTATACCCCTATCTATTCCTTTTCCCCTATCTTATCTTATCTTTCCCTTTTATCTTATCTATACCTCATTCCATTCCTGGTCTAGGTCATTCCCCTGTGACATCATGCTTTGGTCAGCATTGCATCATCGCTATGTCACACTATGTCATTCCATTCTAGGGCATAGGGCTTATCTGGGCTTAGGGTTGGTTCAGAGTCGTTATGCTTCTCTTCCATTCCTTCGCTTCTATTTAATCTCTGTTCTGCTTCTTTATTCATTTCCACTCCTTCTATTGTTATAGGGTTTCTCTGGGTTTAGGACGTATTATGTAACATACACATGTATAGTAGTATTTAACCAGTATTCATAGGATGTACCTACTCATACTTGGAATTCTCATCCTTCTGCTCTTGTCTTCACTGACATTAGTAGCCACAGGCTTTCTTAGGTTGTTCACTTTGAGCCGCCTGAGATTGATCCCTGATACTGACTGTTGGAAAGCTGCTTTTGTCACACATAAGGGACTCTTTGAACCAACTGTAATGTTCTTTGGTCTTACCAACTCACTAGCCACCTTCCAACATTTCATGAATGACTCCTTCCATGACCTCATCACCAAAGGATGGCTAGTCATCTACATGGACGACCTTCTCATCTTCTCCCCAGATGAACAAACTCACGTTGAATGAACCCGTCGTGTCCTAAAATGTATGGAAGAACTTGACCTCCATCTCAAGCTCGAGAAATGTGAGTTTGCTATAACTCAGGTGGAATATCTCAGCATGGTAGTCAAACCTGGCGAACTTGCCATGGACCCTGTCAAACTGGCAGGAATCGCCGATTGGCCTACCTCCACCAAAGTCAAAGATGTCCAATCATTTCTTGGCTTTGCCAACTTCTACCAACGATTCATCCCAGACTACTCCACCGTCGCCCAACCTCTCCTTGACCTTACCAAAAAGGACCATCCCTGGGACTGGTCAACACCTTGCGAGACCGCTTTCCAAGTGCTAAAAAACACCTTTCTCGCTGAACCCGTCCTCCAATTACCTGACCCTGTCTGACCCTTTACTATCTTCACTGATACCTCCAAATGGGCAACTGGAGGAATTCTCCTTCAACTGGACAGTAATGGTAATCTCAAACCCTGCACCTACCTTTCCCAATCCCTCTCCCCCGCTGAAAGAAACTACAACATATATGACTGAGAACTCCTTGCCGTCATCCACACACTCAAAGTTTGGCATCACCATCTGCATGGCTCCACATTCCTGGTGGAAGTCCTGACCGATCACAAGAACCTCACCTACTTCCAGGAACCACACAAGCTCAACCAGCGACAGGCCCACTGGCTCCTTGACCTTGCTGACTTTGACCTTCACTTTACCCATGTCCCAGGTTTCTCCCTTGCCACTCCCGATGCTCTCTCCTACCGACCAGACCATACCTCAGATGATGACAATGACAATGTGGACGTCACCCTTCTCCCAGACGACCTCTTCATTAACCTCATTGATGCAGATCTCTCCACAAAAGTGGCTGCCTCCTCCTCCACCGACCCCCTTGTCCTTAATGCCCTCCATGCCTTTGAGGGAACAGCTCCCTCCCAATTCCACTCTTGTCTTTCAGACTGGAAATTCGACGCCAGCCTCCTCACCTACCAGGGCCATGTCTATTTGCCTGACTCCCATCGACACGTCACTGTCTCCACGTGCCATGACCACCCCTCCGCCGGTCACCCTGGTTTCCTTAAAACCTGTCAACTCGTCTCTCATGACTTCTGGTGGCCCAGCCTGGCCTCCTTTGTTTATAACTACATCCAAGGTTGTGCCCTTTGCCAACAAAACAAAGTCAATACACACCCCACGGTCGCTCCCCTGACCCCTATCTTGTCTTCCTGTACCCGCCCATTCCAACAGTTGTCCTGTGACCTCATCACGGATCTCCCTCTCTCTGATGGCTTTGATAGTCTCTTGGTCGTGGTCAACCATGGGCTTACTAAGGGGGTGATTTTATGCCCAACTAAGAAATCTGTCACTGCCGAAGGAATTGCCCACCTCTTCTTCCACAAAGTATATACCAGATTTGGACTCTATGACAAAATCATATCCGACTGTGGCCCTCAATTCACCTCAGAATTCGCCAAATTTTTGGCATCCCTCCTTGGATACTCCCTTGCCCTCTTCACTGCCTACCACCCTCAAACCGATGGAGAAACCGAATGGGTTAATCAAGAAGTTGAAATGTACCTATGAATCTTCTGCTACGACAACCCGACTAGTTGGGCTGAACATATCCCAATGGCAGAATTTGCCCACAATCACCATTCCCACTCTGTCACCAACCAATCTCCATTCTATCTCATGATGGGATATGAACCGAAACCTCTTCCCACAATCATTGCTGAAACAAACCTTCCCACTGTCAAATCATGGCTCAAGCTCTTATCTCATCTAAGAAACGAAGCCCTGGCAGCACACAAACTAGCCTGCCAAGTAATGAAATCCAGGAACACACGAGGCTTCAACCCATGGAAGTGAGGAGATAAGGTATGGCTGAAAGCCCGGAACTTAAAATGTTCTCTCACCAGCCCTAAATTTGCCCCAAAGCAAGAAGGACCCTTCATTATCACAAAAGCCTTATCACCTATCTCTTATGAACTCCGACTCCCCCCCACATGGAAAATCCACCCCATGTTCCATGCTTCCCTCTTATCGTCCTATCGTGAAAACAACATACATGGACAGAATTTTCCAGCTCCACCACCAGATCTAATAGAAGGAGAAGAAGAATACGAAGTTGAGAAAATCATATGGCATCGTGGAGTCCCATCCCATTGGCAATACCTCGTCTGATGGAAGGGTTACTCAGCAGAAGAAGACTCTTGGGTTTCGGAGTCAGAAATGAACAACACCCTGCTCGTCCTGAGGGCATATAAATGCCTCCATCCCAAAGTCTTTCCCCATCCCATCTCCCACTCCATTAACTACATGTCTACCTCCGATGCCTCCTCTCGCTCCTCTCACTGTGTACCCTCCCCTAACCCCCAGAATGCTTCGAATTCTCCTGGAGCAAGAACACCTGCTGGTGCAGATGTTCTGCCCATTCAGGGACCAACAGAAAGCATTCGAGCTCCTGTTTATCCTGTTCAATTGAGTTCTCCAATGACTGAACCAACCTCCCCCTCCTCCATAACGTTATCTTCCCCAATAGACTCCCCCGCTCGTCCAGACACCCCTCACCCCACTATCAGCGAATGGCGAATCCTCCACCACAGTCATGACAACAGGATCTGCCCCCCAGATGTCCCCATCTATGCCCAATGCCTACGGGATGACCTCCCTGACAAGGAGTACCACACTCTCCTCATGACGCATGTTGCCGACCCCCGTCTTGCCCTCTCTATGGATGACGACCTCACACCAGGTTCCTCCCTAGCTTCTTTAATTAACACCTTCCTGGAGGTCTGTCACCTCGATCTACTAATCAACTCCCTTTACTCCCACTTGGATCTGATCATGGCCAAACACCGCCTGTGCTCGATCCATGCCATCCTCCGTAGACATCTAGGGTCACTCAGATACCAGATAAGGTTAGGGGAGTATATGGCTGACCTCGATCGTTACCTTGCCAAGAAAGCTGAACTCAACCACCCCTGTTACTGCCGCTCCATTACCACCCACTTCAACGACCTCGGATGAGATAACAACCCCTTTGCCTCATCCTCTCCCCTCGAACCTGAAGAGATAGCCACCCTAGAAAGGGAGGAACTTTCTTACTGGGGACGGCACCCATGGCCTCTCCCCTCGTCACACCTGCTCTACAGACAGGCATGTTTCCAATGCCACCAGCTTGGGCACGTATGAGTTAATTGTGAACTCTACGAATGTCCTACCTGCCACACTTGGGCCCTAGGACACGCACAGTACCAATGTGCCATGGTACATTGCTGCGCCAGAGTCCCCTAATGAACCCCACTGTGAGTCGACCTCTCCACTGTTCACTCCCCTCACTGCCCTCCAAGTGGGACATCCTTCTCCTCATCCTCATCCAGACAATCTCGCCGCTCCACACTACCCCCCTCTCCACTGTCACCAATGCCCCCCTCTCGCCGACTTCATCGCCAACAGCCTTTTCATGCACACCCTCATAGGCGCTCGGGGAGTCCTGTCCCTGTCCCTGCCCCTCATGCAGACTCTCCTGATGACGACCCCTTCTCCACTGAAGCTTACAGCAACATGACCAGCTTCCCTGGTTATAGCTATTGGGAATTTTAGAAAGTCGACGGTGTTTTCTCGCCTTAAATGGGGGGTAATGTTACATTTCACTTGTTATCTAACTTGTTTCCTCTTTGTTTTCTCCATTTGTCATGGAACATTAGTCTCCTCGTCCGATTCTCTCGTATCGGACTCATAGCTCCACTATTAGTCACCAAGTTCCTTTCACCATTCAATGGTTTACTCACACATTTACCAATCTCTGTTGTTTCCCTGTTGTCTCTGTTTTATCTTGTCATTCCCAAATGTACTATAAAAACCCCTTGTAGGTCTACCTGTCTCTTAACTTAGACCTACTCGGTGTCACGACCGTGACAACTCCGCTCTATTTCGCTTACTCTGCTCCTTACTTAGACCCTTTTCCTCTTCGTCCTGACACTCTGTACCAATAGCTCCGACTCCGCTCTGACTGTGGTGCCGGTTGTTCCTAAGCTGGTACCTGGTTCCATTCTCCGTCTCTCCATTCTCTGTGTACGCCACATTCTCACTTAGCTCTCCATACCTTGCTTAGATACTCCTCCACATGGTCCTGCCTCTGTACCATGTGCTCGTACATACTGTACCGCCTCTGCCCTCCTGTATATAAGTCCGATCCACTGAAGACTTACTCCTCAGTTTGAATATTAAGTCTTTCAGTCTCTTCTTCTTCTCTGTTATCTCCTCTTCTCTATCCTCCCTCCCATCTGATGGATTCCGTCTCCGTCCCTTTGACCCTCCTCTGCCCGACCTCTGAAATACGAGGCCCCGGGATCGCCAGGGCGCAGCGCTCCACCTGAGTTGCTGAAGCCAAAGGCCTCACAACTCTGACCTCCGCCTAGTACCCCCTTTATGCTCTCCTGTCGGAGTTAGCAGTGGACCTTGACACTCGGCAATCCAGTTGCTTTCTCTGTGTGCCCTCACTCTGCACTTGACTGAGCGCTCCGCTCTCATCTTTGTCTCCTTGCTAGCTGGTTGCTAGGCAGGATCCTTAACCTTAGATCATTGCTGACCAGTTGTCGAACAAACCCTTAGCCCTGCTATTCGCAGGCTACATCCCTCCTCCTCGTCCTGTTGCAACTATTTGTTGACAATGTCCCTTGTCCTTGACCCTTAGCCGAGTTCATGCTTTGACCTCTCAGGATCAAGCGTAACAAATACTGATGAGGAGGAGGAGTCAGCGGAGGAAGATGAGGAGGAGTCAGACGACGGCATGTCTGACAACAGGCAGGAGGATGCAGGTGGGTCGGATGGTCATGTGATGGACAATTACATGGCCTGGCAGTGGTGGGATTCTATCACTCAGGCCATGTGGGATAGTTATCAAGATATATTAGTGCAACACAGTCAGGATGAGGAATTTGAGAGTGATGTTTCAGCAGACTGATGTATTCTTGTAGCGTCTTAGTAGTTTTACAATCACACTGGTCAGCGCAGATAATCCGATTGCATACATCAAATGAATGGTACAACAAATGGTACAACAAATGGTACAACAAATGGTACAACAAATGACGTGCTACAACGCAGTGGTATAACAAATGACGTGCTACAATGCAGTGGTAGTCTACACCTCACCGCTAGGCCCTATCTCAGCGCTCGACCCTGCCACACCCTTGAGTTTCGCACAGATTTTATCAATGTACACAATGCGCTCTTTAGCTTGGAGAGCAAGCCAGAAAGATGCCTTACGTTCATTCTCTGGGAAATACTCCCCGATATCTACAATCTCGTCAGTTGAGAGGCCAGGAATCTTGTAGAGTTCCTTGCTGGCGGTCCCAATTACAGAGAGCTTGTCAATGAAGCTGGTTGAAATCAAGTCAGAAAGGTTGCAAATGGAATTGTTAACCATATTCATGGCAACAATGTTGAGCGTTGACTTTTCTTCCTTGGCGGTAACCCAACTGCACTTGAAAGAGCAATGAGATGGGGGGGGAGGGGCTGAGTAGGAGGAGGTCTGAGTGCCTGGAGAGAACAGTAGTGATGGGCCCTGCAATAGGCTGGATTCATCTGGGAATAGTACTGAAAATGGATGTTTGTTTCTCTCCGAAAGAGAGGTGATGGGGGTGGAGATGGCAGATGGGGGGGCTGGAGATGCTGGAGAGACATCCATGGAGTCGGGAGGGAACATGGTGTTGACAGCGGTGCTACTGATAGGATAGATGGTACTGGGAGGGCCAGCAATGGCTGTGGTAATGGACATGCTACCATTGCCATCCTGGCTATTGTTGTCGATGACCTCATCATTTCATCCACTAGTGCCAATGACAATGGGACTGATGGTAGGAGTTAAGGTGACAGGGCCCCAATCTGTGACAGCTGGGCGGAATACGAAGTGACTGGCAGCGCTAGCATTTGGATAAATTTCCTCCATTATCTCCAGGAACGGCCAACCTTGGTTCTGGAAGTGTTTCATATGTTTATTCATCTGCAATGATTTGGATGTTCTGTTATACCACATGATATGTGGAATA
>JBBPMH010000747.1:0-17016 GCA_038090235.1 Pulveroboletus ravenelii
TCATATGTTCACACAAATTATGAATAAAATAGAGGGAGAAAGTTGTGTCACCGTCACGGAATCGGTAGCGGGACGTTAATTACCGAATCCTATCTGGTCACGAGCTTTTTTTCGGTCGGGCGTGTAGATCAGCCTACCGTGGAGTTCCTGGTGAGAAGACCATCCTATACGAACGCACTATGCGAGTCGAAGATGGATTCCAGCTGGTATGTTGCCGAGTCTGCATGGTGTAGTTATTCTTGAATGCAACCCTCACCGTGCAGACTCACTTCACTGAGCAAAATGCATATCTCAGTGACCCAGCGCTGCCCAGTCTACTGAAGAGGGTTTTGCCTTCCAAGTGCGAAAAATCTGGTAACTAGGCTTTTCGCTCACGAACCCGGGACGTCTAGGATAGCAAATGAGATCGAACCTGACCTCGTTCGTTTTGGCATGGAAGTGATCACTGGTATGTGGATTTCCTTGATACTCTGATTGGCCAGATCCTGACTTTCCCTAAAGGCGTTCGTGCTATCGGGGATCGTGCCATCCCTCCACGTCTAACCCAGTATAATCACTGGGGGCAACGGATTGACCGGCTTGACACCTCGGAAGCATGGAAGGAACTGAAAGGCGTTTTCTTCAAAGAGGGCATTCCCGGCATCTTTTACGAGCGGAAGTACGGCGAGTTTAGCAGGATATATGGGTTCGCCAAGTTGCATATGCTCGTCGGGGACTCCCATGTGGTAAGCCGAGTGAATCTTGTTGCGCGCAGTCAATTGGACTCGAAGTTGGGCACCTTTTTCAGGCGGGATGCCCGATATCTATGACGGACGGGTGCGCCAGGGGTGAGCTCGATCTCGAGTCGATATCATTCATGCACCACTGATTCTAAGCAAGTTCTTGAGCTCATCGGGACTCCGGAGATGAAGACTCAGTTATTACCTCGTCTTACCAGGTATGCATATCGACCGAGGAACAAGAAAAAAAAACGTCTTATTTGTGGACAGTCGTGATCCATCCTTTGCTTTCACGTCGGGACAATGGATGACTGAGGCATGTGCATCCCTCCCTCCCTCATGTTATAGCGCAGTTCACATGTGGCCTTTAGCGGCCAGGCGGCTCAGATGTATCCCTCACTGAGACCATCGCTGTCCCAACTGAACACTCCGGGGATCGGATGTGGCCCCGATACCAATTGGATGGGTTCAAATGGTTCTCGAGTGCTACTGACAGCGACGTATCCGTCGCACTAGCGCGCACCGGGGACATTCAAGATAGATCGCGTTCACTCTCCCTTTTCCTAGTTCCCCTTCGCCTGCCGCTCGTCCCACGGCCTGGAGAGCCTTCCCCGTCGCCGATCAGCAATGGCATTTACACTCACAGATTGAAGAACAAAATTGGGACGCACATAGTACCTACAGCCGAGCTCACTTTGAAATCGACGACTGCTTACCTCCTCGGTTCACCCAATGACGGTGTGAAGAATATTCTTCCTGTGCTCTATATCACCCGCGTTCACAGTGCAATTTCTGGAACGGGCCACTTGCGCAAATGTCTCGAGATTGCGATCTCCTACTCGAAAGTCAGGAGAATCTCGGGGGGTAAGCAATTGCTCGCGGAGAATGCGATGCACGTAGCACAGTTGGCCTCTATCAGTCTCGTCTACCGCGCCCTAGTGCACCTTGTCTTTGGCACGATCCTGTTCATGGGCAAAGTGGAGGCCAATGTCGCAAGCAAGGACGATGAGGCATTGCTGAGAATTTTGACGGCTTTAGCCAAAGCGTTTGTTGCAGAGAAGGCGGTTTCGGCTATGGAAGAGAGCATGACAACTCTAGGAGGAATGGGTTACATGGAAGAGGTGGGCATTGGTAGGTAAGCACCTTTATCAAGACGACAGTTGATTTGCACTCAGATTACACATGCACATGGATAGGTCAATCCGGGACGCCCAGGTGGAGAAGATCTGGGAAGGCACAACTTCCGTGCTCGCCCTGGATCTTGTACGCAGTGCCAATGACCCGGCTACTTTTGCAGCATTTACAAATGTCGGTTCCCTCTTCTTTCTCAGCTGATGAAACATCTAAAATTGATCTATGCTGAAGTGGGGAACGAAGATCCTCGATTCCTGCCCACCAGAACTCAAGAGCAAAGTGGGGGCACCACTGGAAGCCGTCAAAGCTGCTTTCCAAACAATAGGTGAAATTTACGGTCATCCCATGAAGATCTCGCCTTTGGTGCCCCGGCCTGGCCTGATGTTGGCGGGTTATGCTGCGTCAGCGGCGATGCTTCTTGAACATGCGGTGTGGTCACACAACACGGAGGCACCAGATCGGGATGTGAATGCCGAGGTATTCGTCCGCTGGGTGAACGAAGGTGGTTTGTCGCCTTCGCTCCACGAGGTACATGAACTCGCTATAGCAGATGGAGTACGCATCTCAATGAACAGCGTGCTTGCGTATGGACCTAAGCTGTAGAGTTGCCTTTCTTGTAATAAACCTTGCTCGGAAAGTGGGTGGAGTTCGAAGTCTTGGTTTGAGGTTTTACGGCGAAACTAACCAACGAAATGCATGATTTTGCTGCTTTGTATAGGAGTTCGATGGGGAGTTACATGCGACCGACCGTCAGAGGTGTCTCCACGGAACAGCCTCGTGACTCTTCGTGGTCTTGCATGGAGGTTAGATCCTGACTCTTCTTACGACACTGCAGGCAAACGGCGTGGTGACGGTGCCTCGAGATACTGCTTAAACACTGGTGTGCCAATTGTCGAGCACACTGATATAGCTAGTGAGATGGGAAGATCGGGGTGAGAGCCTCGGTTCAATACACAGGCGTACTCTCATGCATCGAACTCGACCCTCCTCGAGGTAAGGATAGATATACCGGTAGATGTATGGTGGCAGCCTTGAGTGGTGCGCACGGAGTCAGTCTAGCTAACAGACACGCTTCGTTCCAAGTATGAGCCCTGTTGCATCTCATCAACCCAATCCAGTTATATGATCTCAAAACATCTTGTATAGACGACGTACTCGTACAACCCTTGGTTGGTCATTCCACTGGAAAACAAATCCACACTCGTGGTGTATTTGGTTAATCGACAACCCCCGCCTCATGGACAGTAGTTCAAGATGTATTATAAGGCACTATGTGGCAGCTAGTGATAGAGCTCAACATGCAAATTATGAGTGACTGAAAATAATCGTACCCAAGTAACCCTCGGCCTCCCCAGCCCTGTCGAGGGGTAAATTGCAAAATCAGTTTCTGTCCATCGCGAAGGACTTGTACATGTAGTTCGCGCTATAATGGACCGGTTTAAAACTATCAGATGGATAACTGTTGACTAGCGTACGTTTTCACTGCTGTTGACGAGACTAGCCAAAGGTTCCAAAGAGGGAGATGAAAACGAGGCGGTGGTCAGAGGACCAAACTTTACTATGAGGTCTTCGCGGCGAAGCCCCTTTTTTATGCGTCAATGTTTGAGGAGAAAACGGTGGGGATGGGCTTACCGCATGTGCTGCAGGGCTCCCCGGCGCGACACCGTCTACTTTGGCAAAAGGGGACGAGCTTTCTTCCGTATGTGTGCTTGGCGCCGACGACACACTGGCGGGTGGTGGGGGCAAAGGAGGTGCGAGGGAAGGATCATACAATTTTTGCAGTGCCTTATCGATCTCGTCCATGGTATACTTGAGATCGTTTCTCAACTCGACAATGCGAGCCCGAGCGGTGCGGATCGCGTAAATGTCCAAGTCGGCGCGTGGAAAGCCTTCGGGATCGACGAGCGGGGTTGTCATGTCGCAGTTGTTCGCTCTGAGTATGGAAAGCTGGAGGTGTATTTCTGTCTCGATGCCATCCTTGACATGGACCAGCGAGCGTGCATGCTCTCTCAGATTCCCTGCAGAAGACATGAAGGCGGACGCAACACAAGTCGATTACATAAGCTGACCACACGCAGCGCGTAAAAGACTACCAGCGCTTCAGCTATACACATCCTTCAGTGAGTTGCGACAACCTTCCCATCAACGATCTGTGCGGAGTCGAGGATCCTTATGGCTTCTCTTGCCGCTTTGATACCACCCGTCATCATTGCTCCAAAAGTAGGCCCCATACGGTTCGAACCATCGTGCTTCGACAATCTAGGTGTCAGTGTACGATCCAGACTTGACAACATCCGCTCATCTGTCATGATGAGTCCAGGAGTCACCTCACGCGCGCCATTGACGATTTCTGGCTCAGCGCGATTCATGTCCAAGCCCCCCGTGTTACCGAGTTCTTTCAACAAGCATGCACTGACCAGTCGCCTGGCTGAAAATGCGCCCATGGGACTATCGTGACCGGTTGCAGAGATCACCACGGGCGCGGCAATCGTGTTGGGTTCCATGCGAGACTGCGTATCGTGGTTAAGTGCGACGAGCGTCCAGTTTATTACAACGCCTGAGACGCGCTGGCGGCCCTGGAAGGTGCGTACAAGATCTTCTACTGCTGGGGCGTTCATGATAACGACGTTAGGCCGAGCCAAGACTTTGGATAGGATCGTGGACGTGAAGAGGGCAGCGTGTTTGACAACCACAAAAGCGCCTTTGTCTTCGTACGGGACTCCGAGTTCGCGCAAGAAACGATCCGCAGGCTTGCGAACGACCTGTAAGAAGTCAAATAATATGATTGTTGTGACCTCACCATTGGCGTCATCAACTGGCCGACGAGCCAAGCACCACCACTTGGGGTCACGTTGGCTTCCAGTATGGTAACTTTGATGTCTGGCCGAGTCGTTGCAAGATGGTAAGCACATGACAAGCCGGCACTTCCAGCACCAACGTGCCAACGGGTAAGCTACTCTTCGTGTGACGATCTCTGCGAGAGCCGTTTTTTATGGGAAGATGTCGGAGATGCTTGGGTAGAGTTGCTGCAGGAGGAGCCATGGTTTTCCGGAGGTTGCTATCGCGGCGACTCTTATACTTGACACCCAACCGCACCCAACTCGCCTGGAAGCGTCTGATCTGGCGAATAGGCTTTCACTAACACGTCGGCCCCGAGATATCATTGGAAATACGCTGGATTTACAGGCGGTCTGCACCGCTGTTAAAGCTTCACCCGTTGATTCGGCTGGCTTGTTTGCCACGGTAACTCATTCGTCTTCGGCGCCCGAAGGTAGACAAAGTTTCCGCTCAATATCCTGCTTCACCGTATATCTTCTCACATCTTCGAGGAATGAGGTTATCTGCCATGCCAGCCTTCTGCGCCACCCGTGTTGAGGTCATGCTCATTCGCTCCAACGTGTGCGATTTGGCCGTTTATGATGGTGTCGCCAGCGCGCAGGGACCACATTTTAAGGATGGCTCACGTTTGCTGAATCCCAGGGACTGACTGCGCAGTTGATCGGCCGTGATAGAGGATAGTCCGGCCTTGTCCCACCATCTTGTTTAGTTTGTCCCACCGGAAAAATCGCGACGGCTCGGCCCATCCCGCCATGGAGAGACTGCTCATAATCTCATCCGCCGTCCCGGAGGCGAATAGATGCTTGCGTGGTCTTTACGGAATAAGCCTACGGCGTCGGCGCCACAACTCACCATAGAGCGATGTTTTCTGAACACTTATCGCCTATGCAGTGACCATGTGAACGGCCTGCTGTGGCTCGCACCGCATCCTCTCGAGTCCAGCCCTGCTGAGCTCTGCTGTCTGTTCTCGTCATCCATCACTCAAACTAACTTAATCCCTTCAGTTCCAGCTGGCGGTTCGACTGCGCACTGCTCTATAAAAGTGCACCCAGCTCGTAACCGAGACCCATCATCGCCTTATAAACGCCTCCCCTAACGGTCCTACGCTCGTGCGGCCCCCCTTCTCCCAACCACGACGACGACGTGCTCGCTTCATACTACGCCCAACCATGCTGTCTCAAAATTTTATGGTCGCGCAGGACCCCCTCTCTCTAGAGCGCATCCGATCAGTCCTGGTCCGGCTCGAGGATACGATCATCTTTGATCTGATAGAGCGCGCTCAATTTGCCCACAACCCGCGGATGTACGTTCCCGGCGCCTTCCCTGAACTCAAAGCATTGGGTTTCGAAGGCTGTTGGCTAGAATGGTTCCTGAGGGAGATCGAAAGCTTCCATGGTCCGTCTCGTCCTTCGCTCTAAACATAGCCCTTGCCCTTTTATGCTCACCCCCTCGATCACCACCCACAGCCAAGGCGCGCAGGTACACCAGGTATGGTTACCCTTTGATATATTGCCTCTCTCATCTATCTTACGCAGCCCAGATGAATATCCGTTTACGAGCGACCTTCCCCCGCCCGTCCTGAAGCCGCTCGACTTCCCGAATATCCTTCATCCGAACAACATCAATGCAAACTCAACCATACTTTCCTTCTACACGCGCACCATCGTCCCGCGCATAACGAAACGTCCCAGCCTTGCTCTCTCCACATCTAAGCGTTTGGCTAGCACCCCTGGCGAGATCACACTCGAGGATGACGGCAACTATGGCAGTGCCGCCACCATCGACGTTGAGGTACTTCAAGCCATTAGCAAGCGTGTCCATTATGGTAACCCCCTCCCAGCCTTGCGTCGCGAAATCGTGGCTGACCCGAGTACCGGCCTTATTCAGGGAAGTTCGTATCGGAGTCAAAATTCTCCGCTGACCCTGCCGCGTTTGTTCCTCATATTCGCAAGCCAAATAGGCAAGCCCTTGAAGCACTGATAACGAAACCGGAGGTGGAGCGTAAGCTGCTCTTGCGTCTGCGCAAGAAGGCCACCATATATGCACAGGAATTCAGTCCTGATGGCGATGCTATCGCGAATTCCCATGCGAATGGCACTGCCAAGATAGATGTGGACGGCGTTGTGGAGTTGTATGAAAATTATATTATTCCGCTTACCAAGGAGGTCGAGGTAGGTTGAGAACATCCGCTCCCAGATCATCACATCAACTGACCGCACTCCCGCAAGGTCGACTACCTCTTGCATCGACTGGATGGATTAACAGAGGAAGATATTGACCAGCTTGCCGACCAGTGTGCATGAGACGCTTTGCATCCGATGCACCCTCCCCATTAGATGTCGTTTATACTTTCTTCTTCGCTTGTTGCAAATGTAGACTTCCTTGCTCGTGATGTGAGGAAGCAAGATAGTATCAAGTAAACGTGCTACAAGTACGCAAATTGGTATGCAATCCAACGCGCATAAGTAAGCAAGAAAGACAGAGGATCCTTGCGTAGAGAACAAAAAGGAGGGTAAAGCATTGTCAAGCCAAAAGCACAAATGGGCAAGAGACAACAGAAGAGCCGACAAGCAAGAACACAAATACCTTCAGGAGCAGACACCAAATATATGCTACAACCCGAGATCTGGAGGGGGAGGGGGGTGCATCAACACGCATTTTCCATCAGGAGAGCACGGAGCAGCCCACCTTCGAAAAGGCGTTTCGCTTCCTCTGGACCTATGGTCCGAGTGACACGTTTTGCGAGAAGCTTCTCGGTCCTGTATTTCTCATACAGAACCTCCCGGGTATGGACCTTAAGGACCTGCCATTTCAATCGAGTGTATGAGTGTCCTATCCTTGAACGGCACGACGCGACCAAACACGTAATGGGGTGGAGACGGACCTTCATGTGCGTCAACAGAATGGCAGTTCGAAGCGCAGAGAAATCACAGTGCTCAGGGTTTAGTACGTCAACAGTCCCCCATCGAAACTTTCTCGTGAACACGCCTCTGAGACTCTCTGGCGGAATAACAGATACGACAGATGTGTGGGATGCCACCGTGGGGCTGGCTTCGATAGGGCTCACGGTTTCTTCCGTGCCCTCGTGACTGAGTGAATAGTTGGAATCAGCGGTGGCCGAACGCATCCTCCGTGGCTGCTGCAAACGTGTAGGTTCCGGAGTGATGAAGGCGAACGGGAGCAGGCTCTCGAGGTTCGCCTTTGCTACAGTTCGGGCTGAGAAGCGAACATTTGCCATGGTTTCTTCGTCAGTCTCGTCAGGGTACTGAGGCTCCCTCTCGTCTAGCGCGATCGACGAGAGGTCCCGACGTGACCGGGAGCGAGAGCGGGACGCACGAGTGCCCTTCAGTCTAATCACAGGACGCGAAACCCTCTCCTTCTCGGCGTCAGGTTCGGTGACAGTGTGAAGGCGACCGTGACCGTTCTCAACATGATGGGATGAACCGTTGACTCCATTATGCAGACCGTCCGTAACCCCCTCCTGGGAGGGTGACTGTGAGTCCCCTTTGGACTCTGGGGTGGAAAACACGCCAAAACCCAGACCGGCCTGTCGTAAGCCTGTACGCACAGCCGTCTTCACGGCAAAAAGGCTGTCGTCCGTGAGAGAATCCGCTCTGGCGATAACAGGAAGCACGTTGACACGAGCCGAAAGGCGACTGATTACACGAAGTTCGGCGCGTGACATCACAACATCACCGGAATACTCGTCGGGCTGATCGGGATCGGCCGCCAGAGAGAGAGAAACTGTGGTCTCGGAAACGGTCCTCTCATGCGTGCGATCTGCCCGAGCCACGCTCCTTGTCGAGGCGGGATCAACCATGAATATGCATCTAGGAACAGTCAGGCGACGGCGCTCAAAAGCGTAAGGGACCGGTCTCTTACAGATGCACGTGTTGATCCCCCCGGCTCTGCCGGACCACTTTTGACTCCTAAATAACGCTTAGACGAGGGTCATTCACGACAGCCCAAACTGACAGACCTCGTTCATGGTGGCCGCGTATTGTTCATCGATGTATTTGATGATGCTAGTCACTTGACGTTCCACGTTCAGTTCCTTCCCTGGCGCAAACTCCAGGCCCGGGGTGTCAATGACAGTCAAGAGCACCCGGTCATACCGTGACTCGCGTATTTGAATAGACGCAGTGTTGATGGTCTGCGTGCGTTTTAGCCCCCCTTTCATAAAACGATCCAGAGAGGCGTGTTGGTCTCCGGTGGCGGCAGAGGAGATGTCGGCCGTGTCAAGCAAGAGGCGCAAAAAGGACGTCTTGCCGGTGCCACGGGCACCGACAACCTGAGGCACGCATCTCTGAGTCAGGGAAAGCCGTTGGAGAGCAAAGGGACTAACCATGAGGTTGAACGCGGGGAGAGTACGGCTTCTGCGTTGGGTCCGACGGGTCGTTACAGTGCCAGCACTGGATGGACTTCGCCAGTTCCCGAACGCAGAGGGAGGATGTGGCGAAGTATACAAAGAAGAAATTTTGGTAGGCGACGCGCTTTGCGGGTCGGGAGGTTGACCTGAGTGAGATCGAAACGGTTTATGGAAAGGAATGGGGGTGTGGTCGGAGGAGGTCAGAGAGCTTTTGACCGCACCTTGGTAAGGCTCCGGGAGCGGGGGGGTTTCGCGCAAGACGGAGACATCCACCAGGTTCTCTGGCCACGGGATCCCTTGGGGATTGAGCTCTGGTAGCGACGGGGATGTTTTCAGCGGAACGATGTTGCTTGCGCTGTTGGCTCTAGGCCGCTTCCGGAACGAAAACATGGTGGTGGCCCCTCCGCGAGTTGGTATACACAAAATGAACAAGGAAGAGGTGAACGGGGAGGCAAGTAAAGAACGTTCGGGACCTGCTGGATAGGACGAGACGAGATGTACAGAATTCTCTGCAAGAGAAGGCCGCGCTCAAACACAAACGGAAAAAGAGGAGGCGCTTGTTTTCGACCAATAAACGGACATGGCAACCGCCTTCACACATCATTCACTCGACGCTTGTCGCTGTCTTGTAACCCTCTTTTTTCCAAACATACATACAGGAAATTGGTCGATAGCTGTGGTCGAAAACAAAAAGGACAGTGGAGAAAAAGATGAGCCGCTTCAGAGACAGAAAGGTACAGTACAAGACGGTCCGACTGCAGATAACGCGATAACCCAAAAACGACGATTCGACGACTTCCGGATGATGTGAGAGCAAGCTTCCACAGAGCGAGCATGAACGAATCAATGCTTCTATAGTCCATACTTGGATGGAAGATGTATACGGGGGTGATAAGACTCGCGGGGTAGTCAGAACCTCCGAGATGGTGTGATACAAGTATTCTTTCAGGGTATAAGGTGAACGATGGATTCGTCCACTCTCATTCTCTTTTGGATCTGGGAGGGCTCGATGTCGTCGATTTTTCTTTTCAGGTCAACATCTATGGTGTCCTCCAGGGGGGTGCCGTTCTGATAACGTACGTCGCCAACGATGGTAGAAGACGGGGGTGACTGAGTGGGAGGGGAGGGGAGGACCATGCTCGGTGGGACTTTTGATGATAGGGAGGCACGTCGAGCGCCCTTTTTGTTCGCGCCGCCGCCACTACTGTCATGGTTATAGTTGCACGGGAGCGAGCGCCGTGCACAACTTGAACAGGCTGGATGAGCGCCATCACATTTCGTTTTCCGCGCTATGGGCATGATAAGTGCAAGCGCGCTCGTGTCTGTCGAACATCTCACCTCGGCAAAAGTTGCAAGCAACCACCTTGGGTCCTGCGCTCGTGGTCTGGCGGGGGGTCCTCCCTGGCACAGTAGATGCACGCTTCCTTTGAGCGGCCTGCTGCTCTGACGCCGGTCTGATCGGGAGGAGCGAGGACGCCGTCATGGTTGCGGCCGGGGAACTTTCCGGTAGTGCGAGAGTGGCGATGTGCGGCAGCTCGTTATCCTTGAACAGGAGACGTCCGTCCGGAGCTGGTGGTCCAGAAATGGTGTGGTTCGGCCGGACGGCTGGTGTGAGGACAGGCAATAGCTCCCGTGGCTCGGACGGCCCGGCCACAGCCTGCGGGAAGCCCTCCAGAAGCGGACGCTTCTCGACGTTCGAGCTCCTCCGCGACAACGGTTGTGAGGGCATCTCGGGAGAGACCGACGGGTCGTTCTCGTCCGCCGATCTCTCCTCCGCACTGCCTTCAGACTCGCTCTCGTCTTCCTTGCGTCGGTGAGAATTGCGCCGCTTGCTCGTCTGCGGCATATAATCACAGGGGTTCGACCGCTTGACACACTGCCCACAGGCAGGGCGCCCGCCGTCGCATTTGAGCTTGCGCGCTAGCGTACAATCAGTTGAGACCCGTCTTCCATAGCAGCTTCTGCGACTCACAGCGGCAAAAATTACATGCAACGGTGATCTTCTTCGTCCGCTGCTTCGAAGATCCTAGACGGTGCACTTAACGGGTCGCCGAACAAGGATGAAAACGCGGCTTACTGCCAGTGGTCTTGACATGGTTCGCAGAAACGGCCGGGCCGTCCCCCATCGTTCTTGGGAGAGGCATGGCACGCGCGTCCGCCCCTGGTGGAACATCTCGGGGGATCGTCAAGGAAGGATGACGAACGGCCCCGCCGTGTCCACACGTCTCGATACTTAGGATAGGCCGTGGTGTGTGAGACAGCGCAGCCAGTTGGGTGCGTGAAACCATATTCTGCTGTATTTGGTGTGTATGGAGAGGCTGATTGGTAGTGTGGTGCTGGATGAGATACTCGCTTCTGAACTTGTCGAAAAGGTATTCCCGAGTGTATTTCTGCAGGGTCTGTCCATCACAGTGTCAACGTTGACAAGACGAGTAGTCAGTACCACTGACCTCCATGTGGTGGAAGATGGCATGTCGTAGTGAGAGAAAGTCAGATTGGCTGGGGTCAAGCACGTCGAGAGAACCCCAGCGGTAGCTCCGTATGAACTTGCCGCGAGCGAGCTTGGGAGAGGATGATTGATGGGGGGACGGGGTATACTGCTGGACTAATTCGTGGCGCGAGAGGGGGAGACGGGTGACGCCATCGCTATGCGAGTATATTTCGGGGGATATGAGTGCATAAGGCAGACGCAGGAGAGAGGGGGTTGCGGGTGAAGTGGGAGGAGACGGCTGACCGGGAGAAGACCTGGTCGTGTGGCTGCCGTAGCCATTGACCATTTCACTCTTGATAGGGAGACCAGACTCGGCCACGTCTTTACGGTGCTGATACTGCGGGTGCGTGTCCATATCGAAGATTCCGAAGCCAATACCGGCTTCTGCGAGATCCCGGCGTACGGCCATTTTGACAGCTGTTAGACGGTCGTTTGTCAACGTGTCCGCACGTGCTATCACGGGAAGCACGTTGACGCGGGCAGACAGTCTTCTTATTGTGTTTATTTCCACGGGGGGGAGCGTTGGACGGCAGAGGATGGGATTCGTGGTTACCGGTGGTTCCAGGATGACAGGCTCGGTGTCAGTATGGGAGAAGCTGTTCGTGCGAGCCCTGGAGACGAGGGGGGCGGGAGGGCCGGGGACGGAAGGTGGGACGATCACGTCGGGATCCAAAAAGTATATACAGCTAGGTGGCGGGTCAGTTCCATGCGATACGAGGCTTAAGCGCCCATGTGTGTGGGGGGAGAGGACGTACAGGTGGATGTTGTGGTCCCCTGTCTGTGCTTTCCAGTCCTGGAGGGATGGGTGAGGGGGCGCGGAGGAAGGGCAAGATGAAAAACTGACGTCGTCGATACCGTCTGCGAATCGGGAGTCGACGTGGCGGATAATTTCCTGGATCGCCCGCTCGGCGGCATGGTCGTCGGTGAAGTCGAGGGAGGGTGTGTCGACGAGGGTGAGGGCGAGGACGGGGGTGTTTGGGTCGAGGGCGAGGTCGATGTTGATGGAGGCGGAGCGAATGTGGGAGGTGTGGCCGCTGCAGCCTTGGACGAATTTTGCGACGGAGGCGAGCTGGTCCTTGGTGGCGGTCTGGGAGATGTCGCTGGTGTCGAGGAGGAGACGGAGAAAGGAGGTCTTTCCGGTGCGCTGACCGGCGACCATGAGGGTGTAGCCTCTGACGTTGCCGGGGAGGGGATCGAGGGCGTTGCCAGCTGTTCCGGGGTGCATGCCGTTTGGGGAGTAGCGGCTGGTGTGAATGACGGGGGTAAAGGGGCGGATGGGCTGGCGGGATAGGTGGCGGTCGCTGGGGTCGTTGAGGAAGAGGGGATCGCTGTTGTCGACGGCGAGCGACATGGGGAGGACGACGTCCGTGCCAGTCCGTTCGGGGGAGACAGAGCGAGGGTTGCCCGCGAGGCGAGGCTGGCGCGGGGGTGATAAAAGAGGGACCTCAACGGAGCCGAGCGTCAGATACCGAGCCAATCGGATCCCTCCGTGCTACCTTGTTTTACCCATCCTCGATTTTATTATTATCTCTACCGCGGAACTATACAATATATTTTATTATATATTATTATTTTATTCCGTTCTAGACTTCTTCCGCTCAAATATCCTTTTATGGAATCCCCGAGGGTCCGGCCACATCCGGGTCCCTCCCCGCCTTCTTCGCCCGTGAGCCTTTCGGCGCCTTGCCCGGACCTCGCCGCCGCGGGTGCTCCTGGTATCTGCACGCCAGCGAGCGCGTCTCGCAGTTGGAACATCGCGGACGTCCCCCGTCGCATCGCAGCTTCCGTCCTAGACAAATCTTCGGTCATCCCGCCCCATCCATCTCGGCGCCGCTCACCTCTGCAGAAATCGCACGCAACGTAGATCTTCCGAACGACCGGCCTCTTGCCCTCGCCCTCGCCCCCCATCTCCATCCGCCCCCTCTTTCCCCGTGCGTGCGCGCCCTCCCTCGTCCGCTCATCCTCCTCCTCCTTCATTCTCGGCATGCGCATCATTGTCGGCTCCTCCGGCAGCCGCAGTTGAGGCAGCACCGGGCCAGGCTCATATTGGTCCGGAGACAGCATCCCTAGCTCGCCCAGCAGATGGCTGACGGGCGGGAGCACGATCCTCGACGACGATCCTTCGGGATGGGTCCCTGGGGGTGGTAATTGACCAAAGGACATTCTCCTGTGCCAATCGTTCGAGCCATACAACGGTGCAGAGCGATGTCGACCGTGGAGTGAGTCTTGGTAGTGCAATGGCCAGAGCAGTCGGGAATCGGACTGGTCTGTGTCCAGGTCAGGACGGACCGTCTCTGATGAATCCCCCTGTACTTACCACGGTATGTTGGCGCACGCCCGCCAGGAGGGTCCGTGGTGGGTGTGGGTGGTGGCTCGACGGCAGGGCTGGATCGCGGTGGGAATCTTTGGGGTTCGTCCCGTTCAGGCGACGGCCACTCGAATGCACGGGTTAGCAGGGGGATGTCGTAATGTCTATGGCTCCCTTCGTCTGTGCTTCGCCTTCGCTCGCGTGCACGGGGTGGCTCCATCGACGATTGCGCATGCCACGGGAATGTGTCCTGGTCTTGTTCGGTGTCGCTCTCTGTCCGATCACGCATGGGTGGTGTTGCGCGATCGGATGGTGGTGGTCTGCACATGGGGGGGACGTGTAAGAGTCGTGAATCGTGTCTCTGAGCGGAGATCGGGTGCGTGGTTCAGTTTCTGGTTGACATAGACGGGCGTGGAGGATCCACAGGCCATCCGCTTCGACGTTGTCTCTCTGCTAGGGCGTCGAGGTGAAGCGCGTGGAGGGCTCTCTCGCAACGGTGGAGGGGGGGAGCGGATGGACGCGGAAACGAAAAAAAGGGCGGAGGGAATGTTTACATCCGCGCAGTGGCATGGGATTCCAAATGAAGGATTTTCTGGGGCGAGCAAGGATGCCCTCTTGTCGTCGGGAGCCGGGAGGGTCGACAGCCACGGCAGGTGCACTCGTCGTCGCTCAGAAATTTTGAGGCAGGCTTTTGAAATTGGAAACGATCAGACGGCTCTGTCGTCCTGCCAGTCTGCTGATTCCGGGAGTGCGATGGCGGCCGTCACTGACGCGGCGAGGGCTGGTGCACGTCGAGCGGGCTGCATGGCCCAGGACGTGTCGAGCCTGTGGATCCTGCGATGAGCCTCAGAGGGAGGACGGGCTGACCGACTTGCCTCGCATCCATATTTCGTTGTATCGTATGACAAACGTGAAACATTGACAGGATTGATCGAGGGGACTCTTGCTCGGTGTCTTTGCCTCTGCGGACTCACCGCCGCTTCCGGATATGTCTACGTCGACCCTGCCCTCCGGTAAGCGTCCAATAGCTTATTTTGCTGCTCAACCCTGCACCAGCTCACGTATGCCCCAAGCACCCCGCACCAGCCCCCTGTGGACGCCATCGCCCCGGCCCAGGCGACAGTGCCACATTTGGCCGAGTGTGTGACACGTCCTGTTGTCATACCGCAAGCGAAACGGAGTCTGAACACCACTCTGACGACGACGGCTACGCGGGCATGCCAGCCCCCATCAAAACCTGCCGGTGCCGCGCACAAAGTCGACCGAGATGGGAACCAAGTCGCTGTCCGTCCCCCCGACGTGCACAGCACTCGTCGTCCGCGAGATGTGTACAGATTGGCAGTGCCTGGCTATCTCTAGATCCCCCTGGAAGATGCCAAGACTGGCAGCAGATTGGCAATCACAACCCCATCGGGTATTGCTGACTCAGCACATTCATTTTCATTCTCGCCAGCCATTTGCCCTCTCATCATGCTGTCGTCGTCAGTCGCGTCAAGAAACGTCCCCAGGCCCGTCACGAGGCTCGCAAGGACATATTCCTCCTCACAGACGCGTCCAGTCGTGAACCGCTACAGCAGGCTCGTCACACAACCCAAAGACCAGGGTGCCAGTCAGGCGAGTCCTCCCATCTCCCAACGCCATGCGAGGCTCAGCCCTTGCATAGGCAATGCTGTACGCCACAGAGGGTGTCAACACCGACGCCGACTTTCAAAAGGCCATGGTTGGCATCGGTAGTGTCTGGTACGATTCACCGCCCAGCGCGTGTCTGTCCCTGACCTCTGCCCCAGGTACGAGGGCAACCCGTGAGCGCTGCTTCTTCGTGAGCAACGCGCAGAAACACTCATTCGCGTGTCGCACAGCTGTAACAAGCATTTACTCGGACTTGGCCAGGTCATCAAGGCGTCGGTTTGCGAATCCGACATGATCGGATATCAGTTTGGCACCGTCGGCGTCAGCGACGGCATCAGCAACGGGACAGCGGCGATGAACTATTCGCTGCAGTCCAGAGACCTCATCGCAGACCAGGTCGAGACTGCCGCAGGTGGCCACTGGCTTGATGGCATGGTGGTCGTGCCGGGATGCGACAAGAACATGCCCGGCGTGCTCATGGCTCGTACGTGACTCGTCCTGGCTGGTTCGCGTCTGACCGTTCACAGTCGGAAGGCTCAATCGACCTGGCCTGATGGTCTATGGAGGCACCATCCGCGCGGGCTCGTGCCAGGGGCAGCCCCAGCTGGACATCATCTCTGCCTTCCAGTCCTATGGAAAGTACTTGCAGGATGGACAGACCGCCGAGGCGGAGGCATACCGCTATGACACCGTGCGACATGCGTGTCCTGGGCCGGGTGCTTGTGGGGGTGTGGGTACCCGCACCTGATCTGCCTCTTTACGATACTAAGTCCCCTTGAAGATGTACACAGCCAACACCATGGCCAGCGCTGCCGAGGCACTCGGAATGACGTTACCGGGCTCGTCCTCCTTCCCCGCCGAATCCGCAGACAAGGTGGGCGAATGCAAATCCGTCGGCGTTGCTATGCGCCATCTGCTCGAAAAAAATATTTTGCCAGCAGACATCATGACTCGGGCTGCGTTCGAAAACGCGATCGTGCGTCTTTTTTTTTTGCCCGCTCAATGGTTCGTCGACGATCCGTCGCCCACAGACGCTCGTCATGATTCTCGGCGGCTCCACGAACGCGGTCCTGCACTTGATCGCCATCGCGCACTCGGTCGGGATCACGCTCACCATCGACGACTTTGCCCGAATTTCGGAGGCCACCCCGTTTTTGGCCGATCTCAAGCCGAGTGGCAAGTATGTGATGGAGGATCTTTGCAAAATTGGCGGTGTGCCGGGTCCGCGTCCGCTCCTTCTCGTTTTGGAAAGACACTCAACCCCATCCAGCCGTGCTCCACTACCTCCTCAAGCACAACCGCATCGACGGAAACACCCTCACCGTCACCGGAAACACCCTCGGCGAAAACCTCGAGCGCTGGGTTCACAACCACGGCCAGCTCTCCCCCACCCAGGACATCATCCGCCCCCTCGAGAGCCCCCTCAAGCCGACCGGCCACATTCGGTGAGACCCGCCCTCCCCCACCCCCGATCTTCATAGACAGTTTGCTAGGATTTTGCGTGGCAACCTCGCCCCCGGCGGTGCAG